>JAVJIF010019890.1:47500-86089 GCA_038442645.1 Agave tequilana | reverse complement strand
GAAACTGTCCATCAACCTTCCAAGGGGATTCCTTCCTGATATTTTAGAAAAATAACACTCAATTTACATCACTGTTGTCAAAACAGTTTACTTTGGATTCATCTCAGGAATAGTCAAGTCTCACCTTGCTACAAATTTTTCATATTGTACATAGATTTAAGGGAATCATACTGCATATCCTACAGAAGACAGATTAGAAGTGTTAGGAGCATCCAAATGAACATTTTGTTGTATTCATTGATTGAACAAGGGCATCATGTTCATTGTTCACCATTTATTTTATTTGGGAAACTTCCAAACACTCATTATGAGGAAACTCTGTTCAAACTAGTGACTCCCTTTCAACCACTTGTGTACTATAATGCAAGAACATGTTGGGATTTGGGTCAAATAAATAGTCCCACATCGGCTAGTCGTGGGGATGGTTTTTGGTATATAAAGATTTGGCGACTCCATCTAGAAGGCTAGTCTTTTGAATGGTACCCCAAGTCTTTCATTGGTATCAGAACCATATCCCGAACTTGGTCGTGTGTGTGGGTGATGTTCCACGATGTAGATCCCCAATGGCGCAAAGGCGCAATGAGCCTGATCACATCCCAATGGTGCAAAAAGGCGCAATAGGTCCCTGTAAAGCTAGTTGGGCTCTTGAGAAAAATTTGGCAGTAGTGTGCATGACGCTGTAATTGGTGCTTCACGTAAGGCGTGCCCTTCTTCCTACACAGTGAAGGGAGACTCTTTATTCGAGGGGGGATTGTTGGGATTTCTTCCCACGCAGTGAAGAATTGCAGGGAGACTCTTTATTCGAGGGAGGGGGATTGTTGGGATTTCGGCTAGACGTGGGGATGGTCTTGGTTGGATATATAAGAATTTGGGGCAACTCCACCTAGAAGGCTTGTCATTTGAGATGATGGCTCTAGTCCTTCAATATATTACCTAGAAGGCTAGTCATTTGAGATGATGGCTCATGTCCTTCAATATATTGTGGAGGAGAGGAGATAAAAGCTTGATTGAAAGAGTATTTTAACTCACCAGAAGAGATAATGCAGAGATCAGAGTTCAGAAGGAGCGAAACGCAGTCCATATGCAGCCAGAACAGAAACCGGTCGACCGCCCAGTTGACCAGCATGCACAACATGATGCACAGCAGCATTTCGGTCGATCGACTGCACGAGCCAAGTTTCTGTTAAGGATCGGTCGACCGTTTGGTCGATCGATTAGCACGAACCCAGGTTTTTTGTTGGGGCTCGTCGACCGACCGGTCGACCGAATTAAGGGTCGGTCGGCCGGAGCGGTCGACGGACAGTCGGATCTGCTTGTTCTATCAAGATTCGAACTCCGTTTTTGATCCGGAGTCGAATCCAATTGAGGTTTCTTAAAACTCTAAGACTCTCTGGCTATAACAAAGAGGTATAGCCCCCATGAATTATAACATGTAATTGATTGTTGAATCAATAAGATCTCTCTCTTACCCGAGGACGCTGGTAAATTGTCGAACCTCGTTAAATATTGTGTTTGATTTTCTCTCTTATTTAATTGTTCATGTCTTTTGGGTACTTCTCTGGTGTATCTCTCTCTGTTACTTGGGGTTCCTCATTGGTTGTTGCTCGATGTACGCAACAAGTGATATCAGAGCATCCTAGGTTATCGTGAGATCGTGTGTCGATTCCAAGAGCATTGGTGCTGTTTGGCAGAAATCTTTTGTCGATCTCGGATCAGGTTGGGACTGTTTATGGGATCGTGTGTCGATCTCAGAACAGCGTTTGAATTGCTCAAAGAATCTAATTTGGTAGAGTAGATCATTTTAGAAACTTTTCTAGGGTTTTATTTTGAGGCAAAGATTCTATCTTTATCTAATTTTTTAATCTAACACTGTTGTTTTCACATTGTTTTGAGGAACCTATTGAGAAGATGGCTGGAGATAGTACATCTACAGTGAAATTCATAATTCACATCTATTGAAGATTGATGTGGTGAAGTTTAATGACAAGAACATTTTGAGATATGAAGATGTGAGGTGATGGATGCATTGACAATATAAAATCTTAAAGACACTCTACGGTTGGAGAAAAAGCCTGAGGCTACTTCTAAATAGGATTGGGACAAGATGAATGTAACAGTATTGTTGAAACTTTGATTTTGATGATAACATTTATGATGCAGTTGCGTTGGAGCTCTATCTCAAAAGCTTATGATGAGTTCTAAAATGCTGAAGATTACTTAAGGATATTTGGCTATTTTGTGTATTTAATATAGAATGTTAAAGTCTTGAAACACACACATTTTAGTCTATTAGTCGACTTATATCCAAGTATAGTCGACTTATATATCCTATAATCGACTTGACACTTTATGTAGTCGACTAAGTTCTGTCCTGAAAAGATATCAATTTTCTGTTTCTTCACAGTTAGCAGTATTAGTCGACTTATCAACTTTACTAGTTGACTAGTACATATTGTAGTCGACTAATAAATTCTACTGGTCAACTAATAATATTAGTTTTCTGTCTAAAAACTCTGGTCAAAATTCTATTTTTCAGAAAACTAGTTCTACTTTCTGTTTTTCACTCAAATTCTAATGCTCTAGTGAAGAATTCTAAGAGTCCACCTATAAGGAGTCCTTGTTCACGATCACATACCATCTCAAGGCTTATAGGAGTGTTTGTAATTACTCAAAGAAAGGAGTTATACAAGGTGTCTTCTCGGTGTTGAGAAGTGGTGTACAAGAAATTGTCTTCTTGGTGTAAGAAGAGTTGTATACATTTGGCAAAGGTTATTTGTCAAGTGGTGTACAGGTGTTGATTTTGGGTGTACAAAATCAAGGATAAGAAAAATCTCAAGTGGGTTTCTTAGAGACTGGATGTAGGTTAAGAGAACCGAACTAGGATAAAATCTCTTGTGTTTGCGTTTGAATTTTTTGAGATTTATTTCTTACTTGCAAGTTCTTTTATTTAATGCTAACTATCTTTATTTGAGTATTGTGTTGACATTTGTTCGGAATTGGGAGTTTTACTAGTATTCAGAGAGAGGGTTTAGAGTAAACCTTTGATGTTCGTGTGTTGATGTTCAAAAGCTCCAAATGTCTTTGTAGGTTTACTATACTCCTTTCGAATCACCGTCGTAGCACAAGCTATTGCGGGTCGATTCCCACAGGGAGAGTTAGCGATAGAAGCATTCACAGTTTTTTTATATTGAGATTTTTTTAAGAAGAAAAAAGAAAGTCCTTCTTTGTTTTAAGAAAAAATAAAATGATGGAGAAAGTAAATGAAAAATTCTTTGTGGGTTTTGTAGAAGAAAAAGGAAAAGGATGGAAAGAAAGATGAAATGAATGGATGTATTTTTAACAGAGAACGTTTTAAAAAAAGAAACTTTGAAGTACTATAGGAAGAGAAACCATGACTAACTAACACTCTAATTTACTAATTTACTAATCTCATAGGGTGATGCATGCCTCATATTGATTCATCGGCAAAAATTTGTCTTGCTTGTTTAGTCAATGTATTGTCCCATGTAGAGGATGTTATCTTCTCAGCTTGACTAGTTGCCTCATTGATTCATTGCTCCCGAGATAGATTTTCAATGATGGAACAAGGATAGTCACTCAAAGATATGCTAAGAAGGAAAATACAAGATTCATTAGTCCATTAGAGCTATACTTAAGCTAGCATGAAATAAGAAAATTGTACTATTAGTCATAAGCATAGTTAAGTGCTCCATCTTCATGTTCCATCAAGGCACTTGTTCTAAAGACAAGGCTCTAAATGAGGCTCACATGAATCATATAGAAGGGGAACAAGCATTTGCTAAGAATTAAAAGTAACTCATCTTCATTGGGGATAAGAGAGACTTGAAAATTGCAAGACTACAATAAAGCATCCAATGATTCACATGAGTTATCAATCACCCAAGAGTTAGTAGTTAGCAAAGTTAGAGGTTAGTTAGTCATGTTAGGAAGTTAGCTAGACATGAAAGTAAAGATCAAACAATAATCCATTGTAAAGGCAAATGCAAAAGTAGTAAAAGCTTGAAGAAAATAATGCACTAGAATAAGAAAAGATGGAAAGAAAGAAAGATCAATTCTTGTATTGAGTTGTCACCTACTCTATTTACAAGATTTCTCACTTCTCTCTCTCTCTTTGCTGGATTCTAGAAGGAGAAGAAAATTACAATAGACTCTAAAGAAAACCTAGAGAAAATCCCAACAATTTCCCTAAAAATACAATGCTCTTCTCTCCTCGATTACAGAGGCCCTAGGGGTCTATTTATAAGCTCCAGGAGACGAGGCCTTCCAATCTCAGCCGTGGGATTAATCGCTGGATCAACGGCCAGAGGATTGCCGCGGATCCGCGGCCAAAGCGGCGTTTCCGCGACAGAATCTTGGCCGTTGCGCCAGCGAATTCTTCTGACATTCTGTTATTCTTCATGTGCCTTGCTGGACCTTCTAGAATGTGGGGAATATTCGTGATGGATCCAGATATGGGCTTCTTCTTTGGGCTTCTAAATTAATCCTTTAATTCCCTTAAAAAATCATTGTTGATGGGCTTTCATCTCCATTAATGTTGGACCTGAAAAAAGAGAGAAAAAAGCAATAAAAATCTTTTTTCTTTATATAAAGCATAGTATGGTAGTGAAAATAATGCATTAATGAACTCCAATCAACATTATTGTTAGATCCTACAAGCGTGTAGTCTGATAAGGTCTTGTTTGACACATGACATCAAGTATCATGTGTTACATGAAACATCTGCAAGGTAGTTGTTGGAGATCTTGGAGAAGAAATATCTGACAAAACACATCGAGTCGCGTTTACAATTGAAGAGGAGGCTTTATCGCTTCCAGATGAAGAGAGGACTC
Source organism: Agave tequilana (assembly GCA_038442645.1). Taxonomy (NCBI): domain Eukaryota; kingdom Viridiplantae; phylum Streptophyta; class Magnoliopsida; order Asparagales; family Asparagaceae; genus Agave; species Agave tequilana. The sequence continues at coordinate 81,239 of JAVJIF010019890.1, read as the reverse complement.
TCCATTGATGAACACATGAATAACTATACTAAGCTTCTTACAGACTTAATTAACGGACATGTGAAGATCGAAGATGAGGATAAGGGGTGATTCTATTAATTTCTCTTCCTGACAAAGAGTATGAGACCTTCACCTTAACTTTAGTCAATGGTAGACAAACACTTAACTACAATGAGGTGTCGGTTGCTGATTGGTCGCTAATGTTGCATATTTAGTATCATATTTCCATACTTATTCTAGAATAAATCTTTGCATTATCTTAATTAATTGCTTAATTTATTTGCAGGCCCATTCTTTAAGGAGATGAAGAGAAATGAGCCCAAAGCCCATCAAAATTCTGAATTAAATCAGAATTAATTCGCACTCAGTAAATCAGGGCAAAATAAGAGGTTGAAAACCGGTTGAGAAGAATCCTCTCAGAATCGATCGGTTAAAGCCAAGAATCGAAGGCCATTTCGTCAGAATCCTGGACCCAAACTGAAAATCCAACTACAGATAAAGTCAGAAGGCCAAACCAGCGCGACCCACCAACAGGGTGTGGCCACCTGGCCACACCTTAGCCGCGAAAACGCGGCAAAAGCCGCGTTTTCGCGGCATTATTGGGGAGTTAGGGGGAGCGTTTGCTCCCCCGACCTCCCCGGGATCCTGCTTACTGGGTTTTCTGCCTATAAAAGGCCATCTTTGCGCTGAAAATGGACGACCATGCAGAGTTAGCGTTTAGACAAGTTTTTCATTTCTTAGTTTAGGTTTTTGTTTTTCTTGTTCATGTAATTTTTTTTTATTTATGTAATTCAGCGGAGATCGACTTTCATCGAAGAATAGAATGAAGCTTGAGCTAAATGTGACAATGGTGTAAGGTTTATTTCTTTTCTTTGATCGTTATGAAATCGAATCAATGTTCTTTCTTCATATGTACTTCTTTTTAGTTTTCTTCTTCTTCTTCTTTTCTACTTCACTTTTCTTTTTGGTACAACTGTCTTCCAAGTGAGTCTAAAGCATCGAAAGAGCCTTGCTTTTGCGAGTGCCACCGATAGCTCATGACGATGGAATTGTGAGTCTCTCTGTATCATTTCATGCTTGAGTATCTTGATGATGTAATGTGGAAGAGACCAAAAATCGACTCTTATGGGCTATGCGCTGACTGCCTCCAATTCAAGTAACATCGTCGCAAAGACTCAAGGTAAGCTTTTGGTGAAAAAGGTAAGTAATTGTTTTTATTTGTTTTCTCTTATTTCTGTAAATTAAATCACCAACACCATATCCTCAAAATCGCTTTCTTTCCCAACTCATTTGTACATAATCGCTTTCATCATTTTCTGATTTTTCTCCACTTTCTATTCTACCACTTTCTTCTTTTAACTTTACTATTAACTCTTTTCATTTTCTTAACTTTAACCAAAGAAGAATCTTCGTTTTATCTTCATTAAGATTTCAATAAAGAACGTAAACGCTTCCATCGCAAAACCCTCCTTGTAGATCACGACCCCATAGCCACTTGCTATCGCGGAAGAATTGAGCACTTACACATTTCCTTTTTTAAGTTCTGAAATTTCGTATTTTGTGTGCAGGTTTTGCTTCAATCAATTTTGGCGCCGTTGCCGGGGAGGTAACGTTTTTATTGAAATCTGAATTTTTATTGAAAATTTTTTAGAACTAAAACGAACTTTCTTCTCTGTTGCAGGTTAAAGGGCAAGTAAAGCAGGAAATTAAAGTTGCAGTAACATATAAGTGGCCTTGGGCCTCTGCTCTAGAAAGCAGAGACCAAGTGCCCTCTGCTTTGCCGTGGATCTGCGGCCAACGCCGCGAAAACGTGGCAAAAAGGAGTGGACTACTAACTGTCTTTTTTCAGGGCTTCTTGCTTTGCAAATTCTAGTTTTCTGCAACTTTACTTTTTCTTATATGCCATCACATAAGCCTGCTAATAATCAACAGTAAAATGTTTGTTGAAAAGCTAAAAAAATTGATTAGACGTTTGCATTTTTAGGCACGTGTCTTTTCAATTCATTTATTTTTACTGTTGAAGAGTGCTGGAGCAAAGTACGTTCGCATTGCATCTAGAATAAGACTCATCTCTTGTTGATTTTTATCGCTTTGAGTGAATCTTATTTACATATCTTGTACACTTGCACAAATTGATTTTAAGGGTACTAACCCATAACAAGATAAGGTGGGGATTTAATCACCCTTCCTTAGCCCAAAAATCAGATTCCAAGCACTCACTAACCCAAGCTTAACTTAAAATGAGTAGACGTTGGCCCTAGGGACATCTCGGACTCAATTAGGAGATTATCCTAAGGGGTAAAAGTGTTGGAATTTGACTCCTACAAAATCAGTATCGAGGAAAGGGATTGAGGGCCGAAAGCCCGAAGGTTGGTGGTTATTTAATTAAGGAACGTCTTTGATGGAAAACCTCCCACCAACCTTGCCCTGACCTGGCTGATTAGCTTGTGGTCAAAGTCTGCATTAAACCTTCCGTGGACAGTCTAATCAGTTAGGAGTCGTCTAGGTCATAGGTCTACCCTAACCTAGTTAGAATTTCTTTCCTTTTATTTGTTTGCTTCTTTGCTTGTTTTTTCTTTCTTTTTTTTTTGTATTCCATTGTGTGATATGGCTTATAATAATAATTTTTCTAACTTCAATAATAATCCATATTACACACCGAGTTCATTTTCAGATATTACCAACCCGGCATATCATGACTTTAACCAACCTAGTGTGCCGGATTGGTCTTATCCGAATCAATATAACCCATGCCGCCAATTTAATAACTATATTTCCATAATGATTTCAACTCTTCACCCAGTAAGTGGGGATTCACCTACCCCGAGTCCAATTTTCAACCAACTTGTCCTCCTTCTCCACCTAGTCCACAATATTTCCAAGATTCATACTCAGTTCCACCAGTCCAAAATAGAAAGCTATCAATTTTGGAAATGAGTATGCGTGAGTCCAAACACAAATCCCAAAATCTGATGGACTCACAATTTCACCACCAATTCCAAGACAATACTTCATCTTTTCATCAAAACAATGAACCCATCAACTATGAAAAGATGCTTGAAGCCATGACTCAGGCTCAAAACGCCCGTAATCGTGACATAGATATGATGGTCGAATCTCTACGTTCCCACCGTTCTGATGTCACTTACTATTCTGTTAGAGCCGAAGAGTCATGTTGTTTTAAAAATCAAGATTCTATTTCAGAACAACCATTTGAACGTGCCCAAACTCCAAATTTTGAAAAAGATATTGACAGTTTGGCAAGTTATTCCTTTCCTGAAATAGAACTTGAAGATGAATATGATCTTGAACCCCAACTTAGTGATTCAATTCTTCTTCCTGATTCAATAATGACTCCGGTATCTTCACCTGACTTCAATCTTTTCCCGGAGTCAACATTGGATCCTGTACCAATTCATAATGAAATTGAATCACCCATCTTTGAGGATCATATTGAACTTGACCAATTATACACTTTTGAAGATCCTATTGACAAATTGGCAAGTTCTCATTTTTATGATATTGAACTCAATGAGATATGTGACCTAGATTCTCAAATCTGTGATCCAGTTCACCTTTCTGAATCAATATTGACTCCTATTTTGTTACCAAACTTGAGTATATTTTAGAGTCAGTTTTGATTCCCCCACCTATCATTCTTGAACTTGAATCACCAATATTAAGTCACATCCCATTGTTAGAAAATACATGTGGACTTGAGTTTCAACTTCTTGACTTGGACCCGCTTCTTGAACCAATCTCGACTCCTGAACCTTTACTTGACTTAAGTCACTTTCCTGAGTCAGTATTAGTTCCTGTACTTCCTGAGTCCAAGTCAATCATTCTATCTTTTCATACTCCATTCTGGGACGAGGTGGTTGACAAATTTGACTCCGAATTTAGTTATGGAATTTGAAAATTAGATGGGGTTAAATTTTTTAATAAAAATTCTTCAGGGATTTATCTTTTTAATGGGTTATATTAAAGATATTTCTGGTGGGTTCCTCCGAATCCCACGAAAAGTCGATTGGGCCACGTTTCGTGGACCAATCAGACCACCACCGGAACCACCACCTTAAGGTAACACTTTCCTTCCCTCTCTTCTTTTTCATGCATCTATGCATTAAGTCATACATTGAGGACAATGCATGAGATAGGTGTGGGGGAGGGTCTAACATAACTTAGGTTTTCTTTTTTATTAAAACTTTTTGAAAATAGAAATAATATTTTGACATATTTTTTGTAAGAAATTAAGTTAATTTTAAGGAATAGGAAAATCTAAATTCGGATTTCTTATACTTGGTCAAAATATGATTATTTGTGATTTTTAGGGTTAGGAAGAAAATTTGTCAAAGTAATTTAGTCTTGATCTTTACCTTGATGAAATATGCACACTTCATACACTTACACACTTAGGGTTCAAAACAAGATTCTTATGCCTTATAAAAATATATATATATATATATATATATTATATATTATATATATATATATATATATAATATATATAATAAAATAACAAATCTAATTATTGATTAGCTAAGTGCTTTGGCCTAAGCAAGCCTTAGTATTTATGCGAAAGATAATTAGATAAGTTTGAAAAAAAAAGAAACAAATCTAATTATTGATTAGCTAGGTGCTTTGGCCTAAGCAAGCCTTAGTATTTATGCGAAAGATTATTAGATAAGTTTAAGAAAAAAATATATAAAATCCTCTGATTAAGCTGGGTATTTGTGCCTAATAAAGCATAAGTATTCACGCCTAAAAGAGGTCCATATAATAAAATCTTTAGTTTTGTGGCCTTATTTGCTCGAGTCCTTAAGTCCTTGGGGTGTTTTCTCACCTGGTGCCCTAAGACCGTTTGGTTTGGGAGTCATCGATTAAGGCTCGTTACATAGGCAGATTAGAAAGCCTAATAGAACTAAGGAATAATACCACAAAAAAAGTATATATATATAAATAAATAAGGCATAAGATTTAGAGTTAATGAACCCTTAGTCAAAATTTTCACAGTCACAAGGTGCATATGACTTAGGGTAAAGTAATAGACTAGATGAAAAGTAAAATTTGACTCCTTACTTTGATTGATAACAAATTTTTGAATAGAGACTAAGTTTAGGAATGAAAATTTAAGTTTTCCTATAACTTATAGATTGCTTAAATCTTACAATTATATTTCAAATATTTTTCCCTTTCAAAATGCTTTTCGAAAATACTAACTCTTTATTTCCCTTTCTTTATAGATTTTGTGGGTGTAATCCGCTGAAAATCCTCACGAGACAAAACTTGTCCTCTAGGGGAAACCTAGAGGTTTAACGGCTTGTTGCACATGCTCTGTGCAATCGCGTGACCTACGAAAGTGGTCTAATAATCTTTAGTATAGTTTAGTTGTTTTGCTCGAGGACGAGCAAAAGATAGGTATGGGGGTGTGATTGGTCGCTAATGTTGCATATTTAGTATCATATTTGCATACTTATTCTAGAATAAATCTTTGCATTATCTTAATTAATTGCTTAATTTATTTGCAGGCCCATTCTTTAAGGAGATGAAGAGAAATGAGTCCAAAGCCCACCAAAATTCTGAATTAAATCAGAATTAATTCGCACTCAGTAAATCAGGGTAAAATCAAGAGGTTGAAAACCGGTTGAGAAGAATCCTCTCAGAATCGATCGGTTAAAGCCAAGAATCGAAGGCCATTTCGTCAGAATCCTGGACCCAAACTGAAAATCCAACTACAGATAAAGTCAGAAGGCCAAACCAGGGCGACCCACCAACAGGGTGTGGCCACCTGGCCACACCCTGGCCGCGGAAACGCGGCAAAAGTCGCGTTTTCGCGGCATTGTTGGGGAGTTAGGGGAGCGTTTGCTCCCCCGACCTCCCCGGGATCCTGCTTACTGGGTTTTCTGCCTATAAAAGGCCATTCTTTGCACTGAAAATGGACGACCATGCAGAGTTAGGGTTTAGACTAGTTTTTCATTTCTTAGTTTAGGTTTTCGTTTTTCTTATTCATGTAATTTTAGTTTTTATTTATGTAATTCAGAGGAAATCGACTTTCATCGAAGAACAAGAATGAAGCTTGAGCTAAATGTGACAATGGTGTAAGGTTTATTTCTTTTCTTTGATCGTTATGAAATCGAATCGATGTTCTTTCTTCGTATGTACTTCTTTTTAGTTTTTCTTCTTCTTCTTCTTTTCTATTTCACTTTTCTTTTTGGTACAACTGTCTTCCAAGTGAGTCTAAAGCATCGAAAGAGCCTTGCTTTTGCGAGTGCCACCGATAGCTCATGATGATGGAATTGTGAGTCTCTCTGTATCATTTCATGCTTGAGTATCTTGATGATGTAATGTGGAAGAGACCAAAATCGACTCTTATGGGCTATGTGCTGACTGCCTCCAATTCAAGGTAACATCGTCGCAAAGACTCAAGATAAGCTTTTGGTGAAAAGAAGGTAAGTAATTGTTTTTATTTGTTTTCTCTTATTTCTGTAAATTAAATCACCAACACCATATCCTCAAAATCGCTTTCTTTCCCAACTCATTTGTACATAATCGCTTTCATCGTTTTCTGATTTTTCTCCACTTTCTATTCTACCACTTTCTTCTTAACTTTAACTATTAACTCTTTTCATTTTCTTAACTTTAACCAAAGAAGAATCTTCGTTTTATCTTCATTAAGATTTCAATAAAGAACGTAAACGCTTCCATCGCAAAACCCTCCTTGTGGATCACGACCCGCATAGCCACTTGCTATCGCGGAAGAATTGAGCACTTGCACATTTCCTTTTTTAAGTTCTGAAATTTCGTTTTTTGTGTGCAGGTTTTGCTTCAATCAGTTGCTCTTGTAAATTATGAAGCAAGGAGGCAAGACAAATTGTCTTCTTTTGGGAGTACATCAGCAAGGCGTTGATGATAAGAGGCAAGAGTTCTAATCGGAAGGGCAAAGGTGATCGTGGGAGATCAAAGTCTAGGTCAGGTTTCAGAGATCTGAAGAAAAACCAATGTGCCTTCTGGAAAGAGGTAGGACACTGGAAGATTGATTGTCCAAAGGCCAAAGATAAGAAGAAGGAGTCAAAGACCGAGGCAAATCTCGCACAGGTGGTCAGTACTCAAGCCAGTACTTCACATGCAGGTGGATCGGACTAAGATTCATCGGTATTCTCTTTTTTTGTTACTACTCCTATTGTTGGTTACTCAAGAGACTCTGAGTGGATCTTAGATACTGGAGCTACCTATCATGTATGCCTAAATAGGGATTGATTTTCTAACTTTGAGAAGTTAGATGGATGTTCTGTTATTATGGGTAATGATCGTCCATGTAACATGGAAGGAATAGGTACAGTACAGATCAAGATGTTTGATGGAATGGTGCGAGAATTGAAGAAAGAGAGGTATGTACCTCAACTTAAAAGGAATCTTATCTCAGTTAGTGCTTTGAAAACATTGGGTCTAGAGGTATTTATAAGAGATGGTGTTCTCAAGATGACTAAAGACTCAATGATGGTTTTGAAAGGCGTCCGCTGAAATATTATCTACTACTTGAAGGGTAGTATAGTTACAGTGGTGACTTCTACAAATTCAGATGATGATTCCACCAGGCTATGGCATATGAGGATCGGACATATAGGAGAAAAGTCTTTACAAGCTCTTGCAAAGCCAAGGTATGTTGAAAGGTGCCAGAACCTATAAATTGGAGTTTTGTGACCATTACGTCATCGAAAAGAAGACGAAGGTGAAATTTGGCACAGTGACTCACTACACCGAGGGGATTCTGGATTATGTTTGCGTCGAGGAGAAGACGGCATCTATTGGAGCTAACCACTACTTTGTGATTTTTATAGATGATTATTCTAGACAATGTTCGGTATATACCATGAAGCACCAGGGAAAGTCCTAGAATTGCTTGTGGAGTTGGAAGAAGAATATGGAGAAAAGCCCGGGAAGGAAGATCAAGGTGCTCTGGTCAAATAACGGAGGTGAGTATAAGAATGATCCTTTCCTAAAGCTATGCTGTGATGAGGGTATAGAAAGACACTTCATAGTAAAGGAAACACCGCAACAAAATGGGGTAGCCGAAAGAATGAACATGACCTTACTAGAGAAGGTCTGATGTATGTTATTCAATGTCGAATTATCAAAGAATTTTTTGGCTGAGGTTTTGCCATATGCTTGTTATCTCGTTAATAGGTTGCCTTCGTCTGTGATAGGAGGTAAAACTTCTCTCGAAGTTTGGTCAGAAAAAGCTGCTCAGGATTATGATTCGCTAAGGGTATTTGGGTGTTCAACCAACTATCATGTTAAGGAAGACAACTTAGATTCAAAAGCGAAGAAAGATTGATCGTAGGATTCAAGAAAGGAGTAAAAAGCTACAAGTTTTGAGATCCTAAGGATAAGAAGTTTGTCCTCAGTAGAGATGTAACGTTTGATAAGGCTTCAATGTTGAAGCCCATAATCTTTCAGCAGGTGGAGATTGAGAAGATCAAAGAATATCGCAGCAGGTGGAGAGTGATGTTACTTCACCGTCTCTAGAAAGATCAGTATCATTGGAGATTATAGCCACGGTGACATAGGATAGTGATCATGTAGCTGATCAGGATACTGAGGATAATGAGAATTAAGGACAGGTTATGGGTAATGTCCATAAATCCATTACAGTTGGAAGAACCAGAAGAAATTCACGTAAGCCTAGTTGGCTCACTACAGATATGATTGTAGCCTATGCTCTTCAAGTCGTTGAAGAGGCGATCCCATCTACATATAGAAAAGCTAAAATCAGTTCAGAGTCCAAGATGTGGAAGGATGTCATGTCAAAAAAAGATGAGTTCTCTACACAAGAACGACACTTGGAAACTAACAGAGTTGCCCAAGGGAAAGAAAGCAATTGGCTATAAGTGGGTATATACAAAGAAACATGGATCTCTTAAAGATGTTACTGTACACTATAAAGCCAGGTTGGTAGCTAAAGGTTACGCACAGCGAGAAGGTATTCTCACTTGTTGTAAAGCACTCGTCGATTTAGATTTTGCAGGCACTGGTAGCACAGTATGAGTTAGATCTTGACCATCTCAATGTGAAGACCGCCTTTCTCCATGGCGATCTTGATGAGAAGATTTATATGTCTCAGCCGATGAGGTTCAAAACTGTAGGAAAAGAGAATATAGTATGCAAGCTGAAAAAATCGCTATATGGATTAAAGCAGTCTCCTAGGCAGTGGTACAAGCATTTCAACAGCTTCATAAGAGGTAAATGGTATACACATAGCCATTATGACCCATATATGTATTACAATAAGCTACCCGAAGGAGAGTACATCAATCTACTATTGTGATATACTCATCGCTTCTAAGAGAAGATTTGCAATAGATAAATTGAAGAAATATTTATCTTCTGAGTTCAAAATGAAGGATCTTGGTGAAGCGAAGAAGTTGCTTATTTGGAAAGAGGAAATGGATTGAGTAAGAGTTCAGAGTAAACCGTTTAAGTCCTTGTGCTGATATTCAAACTCTGAATAAGTGCGTAAAATTACTTTGCTCCTTCGAATTACTGTTTGTCGCAAAAGCTATAACGGGTCGTATCCCCAGGGAGGACTTTCGATGGAAGCGTTCACAGTTCTTTATATTTTAGTTTTTGGGAAGAAAATGAAGGTTCTTCTTTGTTTAAGAATTGAAAACAAAACAAAGTAAAAAGAAAATGATGAATATAGGGTTTTAAGAAAAGAAAAATGGAAGCGAGGAAAGTCGAATGAAAACGATAAAGTTGGAAAAAGAGAAAAATGGATCTTGTGAGAAAAAGAAAGTTTTAGAAAAGAGTTTTAATTCGATGAAAAGAAAAGCATGACTAACTAACACTCTACACTACTAACTTACTAATCTCGTTGGGTTACTTGTGGCTCATGTAGATTCATTGGCAATTGTCCATATTACTTTGGCAAGTTAATGTGTTGTCCCAAGTTATGGAGATGTTCTCATCTTAACTTGGGTAGGTGGCCTCCTTGAATCATCGACTCCCAATAGGTTCACAATAATGGAATTTAGGTATTCACACTTTAGATATGCTTAACAAGAATATAAGATTCATTAAATCATCAAAGCAATAGCAAGTTAGCATGAAATAAGAAGTTAGTACAATAAGTGCTAGCATACTAAAGTGATCCATCTTCATGTTCCATCAAGGCTCTTGCTAAAAAACAAGGCTCTTATTGAGGCACACATGAATCATATGGAGGGAATAACAAAGCCTTCACTAAGATTAGAAACAATACTCATCTTCATTGGGATAAAAATACTTGTTAGATACAAGACTAGAAATGTAAACATCCAATGAGTCATATGAGTTAGCATCACCCAAGAGTTAGTAGTTAGTAGTGTTAGAAGTTGGTTAGTTATGTTAGGAGATTAGTTAGCCATAGAAAAGAAAAGTAAGGAAGAAGACATAGTAAAATAAGTGCAAAGAAATAAAGTGCTTGAAAGTAAATGGCAATAGAGCAAGAAAATTGGAGAAATGAGAACTTGAGCCTTTGTATTTGAATGTCACTCTTCAATTATAGAAACAACTCTCTCACTCTCTCTCTCTCCCTTTTCTGGATCTAAAAGAAGAAATGAAAAATACAAGAGACAACTAAGAGAAACCTAAAGAAATCCTAAATTCTCTCCTAAAATACTAGCTATCCTCCCATCCTCTTCTGTAGAGGCCCTGGGGGTCTTTATATAGGCCTCAGGAGCTAATCACTACCAATCGTAGCCGTAGGATCAATCGCTTGATCAACGGCCAAAGATTTTCCGCGGAAACGTGGCCAAATCAGCGTTTTTGCGGCAGAATCTAGGTCGTTACACCAGCGATCGCTCTGACATTCTGTTATTACGCAGGTGCCCAGCTTGAGCTTCTAGAACTATGAGAATATCCCCTGATTCGTTACAGAATTGGGCTTCCTTTGATTTAGGCTCTTAAAAACTCTTTTAATTTCTTGAAAAATCCAAGATTTTGGTCTTCTTCCCCATTAAAGAATGGACCTGAAAAATAAGAGAGGTAACCATTAAAAATCTTATTTTTATTAATAAAATGCATGGCAATGTGATATAAAATGATGCAAAATGAAACTCCAATCACACACCCATACCTAGATTTTGCTTGTCCCTGAGCAAAATTAGCAAAGTAAAAGAAGAAAATCCTAACTACATTATTATACCACTTTCGTAGGTGACACGATTGCACTGAGCTCATGCAACAAGCTGTTAAACCTCTAGGTTACCCAGAGGTGGAGTGTTGTCTCCTGAGGGTTTTCAGCAGATTACACCCATAAAATCCAAAGAAAAAGAAAAATGTTTGTGATTTTCAAAAAGAAAACAAAGAAGAAAGTTTATAATCCATTTTTGCAAGTATTTAGGTGATGTTTCCGTTTTAGGTTACCCCAAACTTTTCCTTCTTATTATAAGTCTCTATTTGAAGTTTTGTCTTTAACTTAGGTTAAGTTTTCAAAAATAAAGAGAACTAGATTTTGTATTAAGTCTAACATATATATATATATTTATATGTATGAGGAATTATTCTTAGACTATAGTACATTTATTTATATTTTATTTTCATCATTTTTTATTTTTATATTTTTTTATTTATATATACTTTACACTTATTTATTTCCTTAGCATCATTAGACTTTCTAATTTACCCATGTAGCGAGCCTTTTATCGATGATTCCCAGACCAGATGGTCATAGGGCACCAGATGAGGATGCATCTTTAAGGTTCAAGGATTCGAGTAAACTAGGTCACGAATTCTAAGGACTTAAACCACCTTTAGGCGTGACTGGTTATACTTCTTAAGGCACAACTAACCAGCTTATTGGTGATCAAGTTTTTATTAATTTCTAATACATTTATTTTTTCTCTTTTTTATATTATATATATACATATATATATTTTTTTATATAAATAAAGGTACTAAGTCTTTGATTAATCCCTCAACATGTAAATGTATATAACGCTTAAGAAAAATTTAAAATCTAATTATCTTTCTATTCTTTTCTTTTTTAATCTAAAGATCCAACAATTCTTCTTATTTTGACTTATATCAAGAAATCCTAGTTTAAAATTTTCCTAATTCCTAAGATCAAGTTAATTCTTTTAAAAAGAGATCACAGAAAATATTTTTTTATATATCATTTTTTCTTTTTTTTTGTAAGGAAATCAAAATCTAAGAAAATTCAAGAAAATCAAAATTTAAGTTAGTTCTAAAAATCAAAATCTAAAAATGAACGAAAAAAAATCTATGTCAGTATCCACCCCCCATACCTATCTCATGCATTGTCCCCAATGTATGTAAAAAAATATATGCATGAAATAGGTAAAGAAAAGATATCACCCCCTTCGGCTCGGACCAGTGGTGATGCTTGGCCCGGCCGACTGCGATTTCTGCAAACGCTCCTCTATATGGTCCAGATGAGTGGTCTGCTCCTCCACCTATTTTCTCAGCCTAACTTGCCTCTTAAAAATTTTCTTCATGCCTTTCCATATGGTAGACATGAAAGCTCTCGAATAAGTGGGTGGGTCTGTTGCCAAAAGGCAGGGTCATCCTCCTCCAAGAGTTCCTCAGAAGAGGACTCTACGTGAGCATCTTTGGGCTGGACACTAGGGGTCCAGACAGTATGGAGACAACTATTATAAGCACTTGTTGCCCGCTCTGGTGCAACAAATACTCTATCATAAGAATCAAAGACATTATCCAGTAAGAAGTTCTTACACAGACGAATCACCAATACAAGATGTAAGTATTTGGCACTGCGTATGCGCGTGGAGTTGGTGATGAGACAGTTAAAGATAATAGTGTCGATACAAACTGTGTGCTGCCTAGTCATACGATCATGGATAATTTACAGTACCAACCTATTAAAAGAGGTAGTGTGGTTAAGGCCAAGGATATTGTGTTGGATCCAGCGTCCAACGCAATGTATATTATGAAAAGTGGTACTGGCTTTGATCCCTCTATCTTGTTCAGTGCAGCGAGCCGCCATCATGGTCATGTACTCAATCAAAGGCAGGGGTCGCTATGGTGCGGGTTGCTGAGGACTTGCGTGTAGTCCTCTAACATGTCAACAGTGACAATAATGTTCCTAGTAGCCAAATGTACCGTGAATTGGTGGGTGTCAAGATTAATTATGACTTGGTCAAGATTTGCATAAAATAACTTAACAAGCTCTGGGCAATAATAGGCCTCATATTCAAAATTATCATATATCAAGGTATACCAATTTCATTCTCTAATCCTATCCAAAAATATATTGCCATATCCATGAACATCACTAAAAGCCTAGAGAAATCTTTCTCAGCAAATACTGTGGTGCCATGAATTAAAAAACGAAGGAAAGAAGAGAAAATCGCAAACTTCCCCCGGAATACGTGAGAGAAAACCAAAATTAGATTGTAGAGAGCAATCTACACAGAGATCAGCAGAGCGAGTTGTAGATCTGAGATCCACAGGAAACCACAACCACTAGAAAATTAGACGGCGCACAGGATTCCACAAGATAGCCGCGGATGCGCAGCTTTGGCCGAGAAAACGCGGCAATAACAGGGAGGGAGGGGCTGGAAACATTTCTCTGGCGGCACGCTCGTCTCTCCTTCTCAGATCTGCTCTCGGGATTTAGGTTAGGGAACGGGAGAGGGTAAGAGAGAATTTATAGGGGCCTGAGAAGGGTGGTTTCCTTATTTGCCCCTAGGTAAAATCGGAAATTACTTACCTAGGGTTAATTACTGGTTTTTATTAGTGAAAATGGGCATACATAGGAGAGAAAACCTAGGTGCCATTTAGCACTTAGGTCCTTTATTATTTTTTACTTGGTTTTCTTGCTTTTTTATTTTTTTATTATTTTCTTTTTATATATATTTTTCTTTTTTTATTATTATTATATTTTTTTGTTTTATTTACAAGGTAGGTCCCAAAAGATTTACAATGAATACCATGGGAAATTGAAAGAAGGGCCTGGTCACATATAGACTGGGTCGTAAAGACCCAGTTCAAGAATTTCGTGTGACTCTGGCTTCGTTTACGACCCAGTTCAAGAATTTCGTGTGACTCTGGCTTCGTGGTGTAGAATTATTTTAGTCGTTGGCCATTGACTTTGAAAATGCTACCATTCTTGGGATCTGAAATCTCAATAGCACCATGAGGGAAAACAGTGTGTACAAGATATGGTCCTGACCACCTGATTTTCAGTTTACCAGGAAAATGGTAGAGTCTGGAGTTGTATAACAGAACTTTTCGCCCGGGGATAAAATTCTTCTGATTAATGGATCTGTCATGGAAGAGTTTCGTTTTGTGTTTAGATATCTGAGCATTATCGTAAGCTTCATTTCATATCTCTCCTAACGCAGAAATCTGCAACTTCTTTAAGTCACCCGCTTTCTTAAGGTCAAAGTTTAGCTGTTTAATCGCCCACAACACACGATGTTCAAGCTTCACGGGCAAATAGCATGGTTTTCTAAATATAACTCGATGTGGAGACATACCGATGACAGTCTTGTAGGCGGTCCGATAAGCCCATTAAGCATCAACAAGTTTGATGGATCAATCCTTACGATTCTGTCCTACAATTTTGTAACGCCCCGATCCTGCGGGTACGGAGACGTTACTGCAACGTATATACGCAGGTCAGAAATACCCTCACGTATATATGCTAAGCATCAGTACAGGCAAGAATCAGAGTACGGAAGCAAGTGGTGCATTATACGTTCCAACATATGAGTACAATTACAAAGTTATCACCAGAGGTGATCCAATATTACAGGAATATTACATCACTGATAGGCGCAATTGCGAGAATACAAAGAGATGTACAAGAGTGAACAGTATAAAAGGTACTCACGAGTTTATAAAAGGAAAACTCGGGAGGCACACAGGGGCCTAGAAGGATAGTGCTCCGAACGGTCTGCTGGAGATTCACGCTACCGCTGCGCCACTCTGATCAGCAACGAGGGAAAATCCACACGCTCCAAGCTCCAAGACCTGGACATGAGGATCCAGGGGAGTCAGATGAAACTCCCCAGGCGAGTGGTGAAGCAAAAGCCAAATGGCGAGCAAGGATAAGCACATGTGTATCGATAAAACCGAACCATAATCATGTATTGAAAACTGTGCCATGAACAAGAGCATGTATAAGCAGGTGTGAACAGGTATAGCATGATAATCATAAACTGGGATTCTGTTATAAAACCCGATGAAAGCATTTGTGGCAAATCACACAACGGTCATAACAGGAGTGCATAGCAGGCATAAAGGGAGTCACAACAGGAATACATAGCTGGAATCATGACAGGGATAACAAGAGTCATAACAGGCATCACTCGATATCTCCTAAACTAATATAAAACCGATGAAAACCGATAAAACTGAGTAAAACCGATTACGAGCAAAACCAATCGTAAACACTTAGGTTAGGCTCCATGAGACTAGTACATCGAAGGAATAATCCAAACAAGGAAACCCTCATCTATATACCTTTATCTCATGTCACCGTAATCCAAGCGCATACAATCCGAGTTACAAAACAACATAACAGATTCACATAGCTTATTATTATTATTATTGGGGCCGCCTAAGTTCCAAGCTTCAGTATGTGTCCCATTCCACATACTTCCACTCACAACTTATATAGCCAGTTATTTGGAAACTGATAAAGTTCGATGAATCATGTTTCGGATGGGCCCCGTACATGCCCGGGACAACGGTTCAGGAGTATCCGGTGCTGAGCCGGAACGTACCGCTAGGTACCGGGACTTATGGTCGCCCGAACAGGAATAGAGTATCGCAGATCCCATAGAAATAGGCCTAGGGCGTGTGCATACCCGGCAGGAATAATCAGGAGTAGGGGTGCCAGCACACCCCACGGAATCCCTGGTGGCCGCCAGGTGATCCCTCAAGTATTTGGCCACGCGCGGCTCGATAAGACCACCATAAACATGATTAATCAGGGCCCATCAGTTTCCCCCAAACCAGGTGCAAGTTGTATTAGTATAATTTATCAAGCAAGTATCAATTCACGGGAATAACAGGAGCAGGACATGATCAGGAGTTCAGGTCACTGTATAGAATTCAGGATAACAGGTTAGGTTCAGGCAGGAGATGGCCCTACAGATTCAAGAGGTGGCCCCCACAGATTCAAGAGGTGGCCCCACCATATGTGTGGCGTGGCACTTTGTTCCATGTGGCACTTTGTTCTGAGGGGAATGGATTCTAGAGGTGGCCCCCACGGATTCAAGAGGTGGCCCCCACCACGTGTGTGATGTGGCACTTTGTTCCGTGTGGCACTTAGTTCCATTCAAGGTTAACCGGGAACAGGTGGTATAACATGAGTCAGTGTCAAGTAGTTGCGGAGCTAAGCAAGCTGGAAGTATGGACAACAATCAGTGTTTAACACTAGAGCGCTTAGCGAGGTTACCGGGACGACTCGGCTAAAGTGCGAGTAGAAAGTCCGGCAGCATCTCGCCTAGACGAATCTAGCGTTAAAGCGCTGAGCGCTAAGCGTGCCTACCAGGCGGAGTAAGAAGACCTGTTGGTCTAAGCGCACTCCTCCTTCGAGGAAGTGGGCGGAAGCCCGGAGGCTAAAGTACGCTCGGGGTTTAGGAGCACTCTTAGTAGCTATCACGAAACCAATAGGGGTGCGGCTTTAAACCATTGGGTAGCCAGCCTAGGAGTGAGCATAACCCGGAGTCGGTACAAGAGTACCTGCAATGTTAGTACCACACAAACAAGAATAATACAAGCATTCGTCACAGAGCAATACATGTCCAGACATTGGCACTCGGCCATACACAATTACAGGGAGCCAGTCCAATACCAAATACAGGTAAGCATGGAATGAAACACATATCGACCCGACAAAGCGGGAAACCCAAATGGAGGCGAGAGCGAGAACACTCGCCTAAATCACGGAAAGCCGAAAAGTCTGGAATCCATGGAACTCGTGCACGCGCCATAAATATAATAATATATAAATATTAGGGAGAGAAGGAGATACAGAGAGATGCGGGTTTGACAGTGAGACGCGGTGGTCGCAGACGCGGAAGTCGCGTCGCAGGAATAGCAGACGCGGGAAAGAGCAGACGCGGGGATCGCGTCGCGGAAAGTACCAGACGCGGGAATCACAAACGCGGGGATCGCGTTGCGAAGATACCACAAACGCTGGGTTCGAGACCCGCGTTCAAATCAGGATGCGAAGAGAACGCGGACGCAGTCGTGGGGTCCGCGTCGCGTTAGCACGAGGAGATCACAGACGCGGGGATTAGCTCCGCGTCGTGACGAGACAATAACGCGAAGGCCGCATTGAAAGAGGTCGCCTGCACGCGGGGGTGAGATCCGCGTCAGTGAACACAGCAGAGAGAGACCGGAGTTAAGGAGAGAGAGTTAATCAGGGGAGAGAGAGTGAGTACAGGTGAGAGAGAGAGAGAGATCTAGGGAGGAGAGAGAGAGAGAAGGGGGATCCCAGGAGAGAGAAAGAGAGAGTCCAAGGGGGAGAGAGAGAGACCCAGGAGAGAGAGAAGGGGACCCAGGAAGAGAAAACAAAGGAAGGGGGCTGCTGCCCCCCTCTGGATCCCGCGCACAGCGCCCCCCTTGGGGGCGCCCGGCCTGGCCGCCGGCCAGGTGGCGGCGCCGTGCGGCGCCGGCCACCGGCAGAGAAGGAGGGGGCGCTGCCCCCTCAACTGAGCAAAGGAGGGGGCTGTTGCCCCCCTCTTCCAGCAGAGAAAGGGGGGCTGTTGCCCCCCCACAACAGAGAGAAAGAGAGGGGGCTTGCCCCCCTCTCAGACCAAGCACAAGGGGCCCCGGGTGGCCCCCTGGCCGCCCGCGACCGCCGGCGCGCCGCCGGCGGCGCCCAAGCCCGGGGGTGGCTCCGGCCACCCCAAAGAGAAGAGGGGAAGGAGGAGAAGTTGGGTTTTGTGGTGGTGGTGGGTTTGGTGGTGTTTTGAAGAGGTGGTGGAGGAATTTGGGGGTATGGGAGGAGGAGGAGATGTAGGTGGTTGTGGGGGTGGTGTTTGGGTGGAGAAGATGGTGGTGGAGGTGGTTGATTTTGAAGAAGATGATGAAGAGGAAGAAGGTGGGTTTCGTGGTGGTTTTGTGGAGGAAGGAATTGGAGGTGGTGGTTGGTGAGGAGGCTCGGCCACCGGAGATGGGGTCCTTGCTGACGACGGTGGCCGGAG
The DNA here is from genome assembly GCA_038442645.1 of Agave tequilana. Taxonomy (NCBI): domain Eukaryota; kingdom Viridiplantae; phylum Streptophyta; class Magnoliopsida; order Asparagales; family Asparagaceae; genus Agave; species Agave tequilana. The sequence continues at coordinate 63,057 of JAVJIF010019890.1, read as the reverse complement.
GTGGCTGGCGGTGATGGCCGGTTGGGGCTGGCCTCTCTTGGAGGAGAAGAAGAAGAAGAAGAAGAGAATGAAGGAAAAGAAAGGAAAAAGAAAAGAAAAAGAGAAAGAAAGGAGAGAGAGTGTGATGGTGATGGGGATGTGATGGGGAGGTGACCGGGCCCACGTGGAGGGGAGTGGGCTGCGGTTGGTGGGAGAAAAGAAAGGAAAGAAAAGAGAAAAGAAAGATTGGAAAAAATAATAATATTATAATATGGCCGCGAAATATCGACTGTTCCAGAAAAATCCCCAAAAATACCCAGAGGTAGAAAACATCATCCTTAGGAACAATATGAAATCGGTTTTCAGAAATAAAATCCCGTTTTCAAATTAAAAATCCGGAAGTCAACCGCCGATACTGGCCGATACCGACTCCGGTGGAATTTTCATAAATTCATAAAATACTCAGAAAAAGTATTTAGGTAGAAAATATGATTTTAAGAAATAATTCCTAAAGGACCTTCTAGTAATTCCAATCCGTTCGTAAATTAAAAATCCGGGAATCGGTCAGCGGCACTGATCGACACCCGTTTTGAAGATTTTCAACTTAATTCAGGAAAATTCCAGAAAATCATAGAAAATCTAAAATATTAGAAAATGATGTTTAAAACTGAAATCGGTCAAATCGGAATACCAGAATGTCCAAACCGAACAATACTCTAGGATCGGGTCCTCGGTTCAGACTAAGGCTGAATCCGAGTCCGAGAATCCGGATCCAAGACAAAATGTTCATATAAACAATTCATAATACAAAACAAATAAAGGAAGCAAATCGAAAAATACGGTCGAAAAAATCTGAATACGCAACTAAGTACGTATTCCGGGAACGGGGTGTTACAATCCACCCACCTTAAAAAAATTGCGTCCTCGCAATTTCGATAAGGGGCAAATTGAACACAAAGGGGACAAGGCGGAATTTATACCAATTAAGATATGAAGCACTATAGGTAGGGCCCTCAAGTAGACTGAACAATAGTCAGAGCCAGCCGCTACCTCTCTAGTCTATTCATATCTTAAGTTGATATAAAGGCTACAAAAAAACCAAAACAGGGGAAAGATAGGAGGGATTAGGAATCAAAGGAAAGATGATCAAGAAAATAGATAACTCTGTACTTATAGTTGGAGTGTATAACCAGGACTCATGCATTCCAGTTGCAAATTTCTTTACCATTAATTTGCCGTCTGGACGTACTGAGGATGTAGAGCCTAAGCTCTGATACCACCCTGTAACGCCCCGATCCTGCGGGTACGGAGACGTTACTGCAACGTATATACGCAGGTCAGAAATACCCTCACGTATATACGCTAAGCATCAGTACAGGCAAGAATCAGAGTACGGAAGCAAGTGGTGCATTATACGTTCCAATATATGAGTACAATTACAAAGTTATCACCAGAGGTGATCCAATATTACAGGAATATTACATCACTGATAGGCGCAATTACGAGAATACAAAGAGATGTACAAGAGTGAACAGTATAAAAGGCACTCACGAGTTTATAAAAGGAAAACTCGGGAGGCACACAGGGGCCTAGAAGGATAGTGCTCCGAACGGTCTGCTGGAGATCCACGCTACCGCTGCGCCACTCTGATCAGCAACGGGGGAAAATTCACACGCTCCAAGATCCAAGACCTGGACATGAGGATCCAGGGGAGTCAGATGAAACTCCCCAGGCGAGTGGTGAAGCAAAAGCCAAATGGCGAGCAAGGATAAGCACATGTGTATCGATAAAACCGAACCATAATCATGTATTGAAAACTGTGCCGTGAACAAGAGCATGTATAAGCAGGTGTGAACAGGTATAGCATGATAATCATAAAACTGGGATTCTGTTATAAAACCCGATGAAAGCATTTGTGGCAAATCACACAACGGTCATAACAGGAGTGCATAGCAGGCATAAAGGGAGTCACAACAGGAATACATAGCTGGAATCATGACAGGGATAACAAGAGTCATAACAGGCATCACTCGATATCTCCTAAACTAATATAAAACCGATGAAAACCGATAAAACTGAGTAAAACCGATTACGAGCAAAACCAATCGTAAACACTTAGGTTAGGCTCCATGAGACTAGTACATCGAAGGAATAATCCAAACAAGGAAACCCTCATCTATATACCTTTATCTCATGTCACCGTAATCCAAGCGCATACAATCCGAGTTACAAAACAACACAACAGATTCACATAGCTTATTATTATTATTATTGGGGCCGCCTAAGTTCCAAGCTTCAGTATGTGTCCCATTCCACATACTTCCACTCACAACTTATATAGCCTGTTATTTGGAAACTGATAAAGTTCGATGAATCATGTTTCGGATGGGCCCCGTACATGCCCGGGACAACGGTTCAGGAGTATCCGGTGCTGAGCCGGAACGTACCGCTAGGTACCGGGACTTATGGTCGCCCGAACAGGAATAGAGTATCGCAGATCCCATAGAAATAGGCCTAGGGCGTGTGCATACCCGGCAGGAATAATCAGGAGTAGGGGTGCCAGCACACCCCACGGAATCCCTGGTGGCCGCCAGGTGATCCCTCAAGTATTTGGCCACGCGCGGCTCGATAAGACCACCATAAACATGATTAATCAGGGCCCATCAGTTTCCCCCAAACCAGGTGCAAGTTGTATTAGTATAATTTATCAAGCAAGTATCAATTCACGGGAATAACAGGAGCAGGACATGATCAGGAGTTCAGGTCACTGTATAGAATTCAGGATAACAGGTCAGGTTCAGGCAGGAGATGGCCCTACAGATTCAAGAGGTGGCCCCCACAGATTCAAGAGGTGGCCCCCACCATATGTGTGGCGTGGCACTTTGTTCCATGTGGCACTTTGTTCTGAGGGGAATGGATTCTAGAGGTGGCCCCCACGGATTCAAGAGGTGGCCCCCACCACGTGTGTGATGTGGCACTTTGTTCCGTGTGGCACTTAGTTCCATTCAGGGTTAACCGGGAACAGGTGGTATAACATGAGTCAGTGTCAAGTAGTTGCGGAGCTAAGCAAGCTGGAAGTATGGACAGCAATCAGTGTTTAACACTAGAGCGCTTAGCGAGGTTACCGGGACGACTCGGCTAAAGTGCGAGTGGAAAGTCCGGCAGCATCTCGCCTAGACGAATCTAGCGTTAAAGCGCTGAGCGCTAAGCGTGCCTACCAGGGGGAGTAAGAAGACCTGTTGGTCTAAGCGCACTCCTCCTTCGAGGAAGTGGGCGGAAGCCCGGAGGCTAAAGTACGCTCGGGGTTTAGGAGCACTCTTAGTAGCTACCACGAAACCAATAGGGGGCGGCTTTAAACCATTGGGTAGCCAGCCTAGGAGTGAGCATAACCCGGAGTCGGTACAAGAGTACCTGCAATGTTAGTACCACACAAACAAGAATAATACAAGCATTCGTCACAGAGCAATACATGTCCAGACATTGGCACTCGGCCATACACAATTACAGGGACCCAGTCCAATACCAAATACAGGTAAGCATGGAATGAAACATATATCGACCCGACAAAGCGGGGAAACCCAAATGGAGGCGAGAGCGAGAACACTCGCCTAAATCACCGGAAAGCCGAAAAGTCTGGAATCCATAGAACTCGTGCACGCGCCATAAATATAATAATATATAAATATTAGGGAGAGAAGGAGATACAGAGAGATGCGGGTTTGACAGTGAGACGCGGTGGTCGCAGACGCGGAAGTCGCGTCACAGGAATAGCAGACGCGGGAAAGAGCAGACGCGGGGATCGCGTCGCGGAAAGTACCAGATGCGGGAATCACAAACGCGGGGATCGCGTTGCGAAGATACCACAAACGCTGGGTTCGAGACCCGCGTTCAAATCAGGATGCGAAGAGAACGCGGACGCGGTCGTGGGGTCCGCGTCGCGTTAGCACGAGGAGATCACAGACGCGGGGATTAGCTCCGCGTCGTGACGAGACAATAACGCGAAGGCCGCGTTGAAAGAGGTCGCCTGCACGCAGGGGTGAGATCCGCGTCAGTGAACACAGCAGAGAGAGACCGGGAGTTAAGGAGAGAGAGTTAATCAGGGGAGAGAGAGTGAGTACAGGTGAGAGAGAGAGATCTAGGGAGGAGAGAGAGAGAAGGGGGATCCCAGGAGAGAGAGAAAGAGAGAGTCCAAGGGAGAGAGAGAGAGACCCAGGAGAGAGAGAAGGGGGACCCAGGAAGAGAAAACAAAGGAAGGGGGCTACTGCCCCCCTCTGGATCCCGCGCACAGCGCCCCCCCTTGGGGGCGCCCGGCCTGGCCGCCGGCCAGGTGGCAGCGCCGGGCGGCGCCGGCCACCTGCAGAGAAGGAGGGGGCGCTGCCCCCTCAACTGAGCAAAGGAGGGGGCTGTTGCCCCCCTCTTCCAGCAGAGAAAGGGGGGCTGTTGCCCCCCCCCCACAACAGAGAGAAAGAGAGGGGGCTTGCCCCCCTCTCAGACCAAGCACAGGGGGCCCGGGTGGCCCCCTGGCCACCCGCGACCGCCGGCGCGCCGCCGGCGGCGCCCAAGCCCGGGGGGGCTCCGGCCACCCCAAAGAGAAGAGGGGAAGGAGGAGAAGTTGGGTTTTGTGGTGGTGGTGGGTTTGGTGGTGTTTTGAAGAGGTGGTGGAGGAATTTGGGGGTATGGGAGGAGGAGGAGATGTAGGTGGTTGTGGGGGTGGTGTTTGGGTGGAGAAGATGGTGGTGGAGGTGGTTGATTTTGAAGAAGATGATGAAGAGGAAGAAGGTGGGTTTGGTGGTGGTTTTGTGGAGGAAGGAATTGGAGGTGGTGGTTGGTGAGGAGGCTCGGCCACCGGAGATGGGGTCCTTGCCGGCGACGGTGGCCGGAGGTGGCTGGCGGTGATGGCCGGTTGGGGCTGGCCTCTCTTGGAGGAGGAGAAGAAGAAGAAGAAGAGAATGAAGGAAAAGAAAGGAAAAGAAAAGAAAAAAGAGAAAGAAAGGAGAGAGAGTGTGATGGTGATGGGGATGTGATGGGGAGGTGACCGGGCCCACGTGGAGGGGAGTGGGCTGCGGTTGGTGGGAGAAAAGAAAGGAAAGAAAGAAAGAAAAGAAAGATTGGAAAAAATAATAATATTATAATATGGCCGCGAAATATCAACTGTTGCAGAAAAATCCCCAAAAATACCCAGAGGTAGAAAACATCATCCTGAGGAACAATATGAAATCGGTTTTCAGAAATAAAATCCCGTTTTCAAATTAAAAATCCGGAAGTCAACCGCCGATACTGGCCGATACCTACTCCGGTGGAATTTTCATAAATTCATAAAATACTCAGAAAAAGTATTTAGGTAGAAAATATGATTTTAAGAAATAATGCCTAAAGGCCCTTCTAGTAATTCCAATCCGTTCGTAAATTAAAAATCCGGGAATCGGTCAGCGGCACTGATCGACACCCGTTTTGAAGATTTTCAACTTAATTCAGGAAAATTTCAGAAAATCATAGAAAATCTAAAATATTAGAAAACGATGTTTAAAACTGAAATCGGTCAAATCGGAATACCAGAATGTCCAAACCGAGCAATACTCTAGGATCGGGTCCTCGGTTCAGACTAAGGCTGAATCCGAGTCCGAGAATCCGGATCCAAGACAAAATGTTCATATAAATAATTCATAATACAAAACAAATACAGGAAGCAAATCGAAAAATACGGTCGAAAAAATCTGAATACGCAACTAAGTACGTATTCCGGGAACGGGGTGTTACAAATTTTCTCTAATATGAGTTTAATTTGTCTATTTGTAACTTTCAGTTGCCCATTTGTCTGATGGTGGTAAGCTGTGAACAATTTATGAGAAATGGAATATTTTCGCATGAGGGCTTCAAAAGCCCGGTTATAGAAATGACTCCTGTTATCACTGATTATCGCACGGGAGGGCTCTGAGGCGTGAAATAATGTTTTCTCTTAGGAATTTGATGACAGCTTGGTTATCGTTTGTTTTGGTTGAAATAGTTTCAGCCCACTTTGAAACATAGTCTACAGCTACTAAAATGAATTGGTTGCCGTAAGACATAGAAAAGGGTCCTATGAAATCAATGCCCCACAAGTCAAAAATTTTCACTTTCAAGATTCGTGTAAGGAGCATCATGTCTTTGCGTGTAATTTAACCTATCATTTAACATTTGGCATAGAGTTTGCAAAAAGTATGAGCGTCCTTGAAGAGAGTGGGCTGGTAAAAACCACTCTGAAGGACTTTCTCGGTAGTCTTTCGTGAGCCAAAGTGTCCACCACAAACTAACTTGTGACAAAATGTCAAAATGCTTTAATGTTCATCCTCAGGAAGACACCTTCTAATGATTTGGTCAGGGCAATATTTGAATAGATACGGTTCATCCCAAAAGAAAAAAACGTATCTGTGTTAAAAAGCGGTGCTTGTCCTGACCTGACCAATTAGAAGCTGTTCGCCCAGTTGCAAGAAAGTTTGCAATATCGACATACCAGGGCTCTTTACACATCGTGAAGATGTGTTCGTCAGGAAAATCTTCATTGATCGGTATCGTCTCAGTTGGTGCATTGGGAATCCTCAAAAGGTGATCAGCCACCACATTCTCAACACCCTTTTAACCTTTATTTCTAAGTCAAATTCTTGCAAAAGAAGTATCCAACGAATAAGCCCTAGCTTTTGCATCCTTCTTTTGCATTAAGTATCTGAGGGCAGAGTGATCAGTGAAAATCGTTATCCTAGACCCTAGTAGGTACTGGCAAAATTTCTCCAACGCAAACATAACTGCCAAAAATTCCTTTTCAATCGTTGTGTAATTGAGTTGGGCTTGTTGTAGCATAATAAATCACATGTTACTTGTTATCAATACGCTGTCCTAGAACAGTGCCTATGGCATAATCGGAGGCGTCACACATAATTTCGAAGGGTCTAGTCCAATCAGGCGCTGATATTATTGGCGCCGAGATAAGTCTTTACTTTAGCTCCTCCCAAACTTGTAGACATTCTTTATCAAAATTGAAGGTACAACTTTTCCTAATAGATTAGTTAAAGGTCTAGCAATTTTGCTAAACTCTTTAATAAATCTTCTGTAAAAGCCAGTGTGCCCTAGGAACGATCTAGTGTCTTTTAGGCTTTTTGGTTCAGGGAGCTTTTCTATCATCTCCACCTTAGCTCTATCAACCTCAATCCCTCTGCTTGAAATTTCGTGCCCCAGGACAATTCCTTGCTTGATCATGAAATGACATTTATCCCAGTTGAGTGTTAAAGTTTTTCTTCATGCATCTTTATAAAACCAGCTTCAGATGATGCACGCACTGGTAAAAGGAATCGCCGTATATGGAGAAATCATCTATAAAAATTTCTAAAAATATTTCCACCATGTCTTAAAAGAGACTGAGCATGCTATGTTGGAACATTGTGGGAGCGTTGCATAAACCAAAGGGCATTTCTCTATTTGCAAACGTTCCAAATGGACATGTGAAAGTTATTTTTTCTCGATACTCGGGAGCAATTGGAATTTGATTGTATCCTGAATATCCTTCCAGGAAACAATAATACTCATGTCCAACCAATCTCTTGTGCATCTGGTCTATAAATAGAAGAGGGAAGTGGTTTTTACATGTGCCAGCATTCAGTTTTTGATATTCAATATAGGCTCGAATCTTTGTTGGAAGATGAGTTTGTACTAATTTCTTCCTGTCATTTTCTACGACAATAAAGCCTGCCTTCTTGGGCACAGCGTGGACTGGACTAACTTATTGGCTATCGGATATGAGATAAATGATCCCATTGTCTAGCAACTTCACAATTTCAGCACGGACAACCTCTTGCATGATTGGGTTTAGTCGACGTTGTGGATCGCGTTTTGGCTTGGCCTCTTCCTTTAGGTGAATCCGGTGTTGTACAATGGATGGGCTAATCCCCTTTATATCGGCCATTGTCCAACTAATAGCCTCTCGATTTTTCCTCAACACAGCAAGAAGATCCTCTTCTTGTTTCTCTGTAAGATGAGACGCTATTATCACGCGGAAAGCTTTCTTTTCACACAAGTACTGATACTTGAGATGACTAGGAAGAATTTTCAGCTCTGAAGAGGGGATATGAACTATCAATGTTTGTTCTTCTTACAAGGGAATGATCGGGGCCGCGTTTGTTGTCCACTCCATTGTGGATTCAATGATTTGGTCAAGATTGAAGTCATCTGACTCCAATTCAAATTCATTGTCAGATTCATATTCCATCTCCTCTTCGTGTTCAGTTGTCAATCCTTCAATCAAGTTCACTTTGAAAGACTGATCATCTAAGTCTCGAGGTTGTTTTTTCAGGTGGAAAACATTTATCTCTTTCGTCATATCTCTGAGAGCCAGACGCATAGAGCCATTCCTACAATTTATGGTTGCATTTGCAGTGGCTATGAAGGGTCATCCAAGAATGATCGGGGTTTGAGCTTTCAGATTTTACACGGGTTGTGTCTCCAAAATGATGAAATCTACAGGGTAAATGAATTCCCCGACCCGTATGAGGACATTTGTAATCTTCTCCTTGGTAATCTTTACAGATCAGTCAGCCAATTATATAGTAACTCTGGTTGGATAGAGATCGCCCAGCCTGAGTTACTGATACATAAAAAAGGGAAGCAAATTGATGCTGGCTCCTAAATTAAGTAGTGCCCGATTTATTGTGGTCTGTCTTATGATACATGAAATGGTTAGACTTCGGGGGTCTTTATATTTCACAGGAATGGGCCCGGTTAACAACTCACTTATGTTAGATGTAAGGAAGACCTTCTTAGAGATATTTGTTTTTCTTTTCTTGGTGCACATATCTTTTAAAATTTTGCATATGAACGAACTGGTTGTATGGCATCAAGAAGGGGCACATTGATCTGAACTTGATTGAACATTTTCCTAATCTTCTCTATTTGAGCATTAGTCTTGTTGTTTGCTAGCCTATTAGAAATGACACATTAGGCTTGTAAGTTTGCTCATCTGTTTTGTTCTTATCATTGGACTTGGAGGTTGATGGTTGTGAACTTGAAGATGGATCATTTGGAGTTTGTTGTACAGTCACAGGAGAATTTGACACTGTTTTGTTGGAAACGGGGTGATTAGAAACCTGATTGTCAACTTGTTTTCCGGATCCCAAGATATGAACAGTGTTGCATTACTTCAGAATTATGTCTTCAGCTTCATTAATAGGAAAGGGGTTCTAAGGATTTAGCAATGGCTGACTAGGTAGTGTTCCCTTTTGTCTTTCATTTGGTGAGTTAGCCAATTGACCTATTTGAACCTCTAACCTATTAATAGCTTGGTTATGGTTGTTCATCATTGAGGCCTGGGTTTTGAACAAAGTTTCAATCATTTTTTCTAAATCTGACATTTTCTTATCCGGATGATTCTGATGTTGTTGGTATGTGAACTAGAAGTTATGTTTGTAGTTCGCTTGAAAATTTGGTTGACTCTGATGGAAATTGGTTGATGAGACTGAGCAGTGTATTGGTGTGGAAATTGTTAGCTTGGTTGCTCAGGATCAGATTGACTTCATGAAAAATTTGGATGGTTTCTTCATCTCGGGTTGTATGTGTTGGAGTAGGGATTGTAGTTTCGTCTGGCATAGGCTGCATTCATGTTTTCAGAGAATATTTGTTGAGCTTGGTAAATAGAACACTCCTCAAACAGGTGGGTGAGAGCATGGCAATAGGTGTAACCCGGATTGATCACTTGTGTTAGGTTGACCTAGTTCACTGAGCTGGGTTCCCTAGCCTCGAGTAGTTCTAACCTCCTAATTAGTTGTGTGATTTTTACCTCAGCAGTTATAAAGGACTCAATTGAATGCATATCAGTTCTGAAAGTTATGGGCTTAGTTTTCTCAGGGCAAGACTCTCACTGAATGGTTTTTTCTGCTAAACCTTCATATAGGTCCCAGCCCTAGTCCTCATCTTTCTTCAGAAATTCTCCTTGACATATAGTCTCAGGGAGCGTCTTACTTTGGTAATCTAATCTGTCATAGAGAATTTGACACTGCCACCACTTCTCTATTCCGTGGTGAGGACATTGGGCTAACAAATCCTTAAACCGTTCAAAAAACTTCCAGAATGGTTCATTTGTTTCCTGCTTATACTACATTATGTTCTTCCTGATGAGGGCAGTTTTATGGATGAGATAGAATTTCTTAAGAAAAACCTTACCAAAATCATCCCATGATGAAATAGAACTAACAGGCGTATATAGCCACTTCTTGGCTATGTCCTTAAGCACAAAGGAAATGAATCTCAATCTAACGTCTTTCCCCAGTTGGGGAATTCTCATCATCAAACATACTTCTTCAAACTCTTGAATGAAGAAATACGCATCCTCGGATTCTATGCCATGGAATCTAAGAGTGTTTATGAATTGAGGCTTCAGCTCAAAATTATTTCCATTAGCCTCAAGTAAAAGAATGCAGGAGGAAAGTGAAGTATGAATTGGGTAGAAGAACTTGTCTTGGAGAGAAATGTGATTCGCCATGATTGGATTTGTATCAGGACGTGGTGTGTATGCAAGTGTAGTATTCCTAAAAAGTCTTGATGAAATAGGATCTCGGTACCACTCTTGCATGCACAGAACAAATAACGTTCACTCAACAAACAATCGAAAAAGGAAAATAACAAACAAAAATAAAGAAAAACAATCACCAAGCTATCTAGGATCCCTGAACCGAGACTACCCCTAACTCGGCAAGTCTCTGAGGAAGATTGTTGCTTGAATCAGAATATAGCTAATCAGCCAGGTAGGGGCAAAATACGATGGGAGGTATCCGTGCATAAGCAAGAGCCTTAATTATATCAAACCACGGTATCTTCGAGGCTTAATCTCTTAATCCCCAATTTTAGACACTGATTTGACTGGAGTATTAATCAAAACAAGTTCCAACCACAACTAATCTCTTATCGAGTCTGGATGTCCCTAGGGGCCAACGCCTATCAATTTTTATTTTAAGTTTGAGATTATGAGTGCTTGGAATGTTGTTTTTGGGTTAAGGAAGAGTGATGAAATCCCCACCTTATCTTGTTATTGGGTGGTGCCCTTAAAATCAACTTGTGCAAGTGTACTGAATATGCAAACAAGATTCACTCAAAGCGATTAAATCAACCAAGAGATGAGTCCTATTCTACATGCTATGCGTACATACCTTACTCCAGCACTCTTCAACAGTAAAGTAAATGAATTGAAAAGACACATGCCTAGAATGCAAACGTCTAATCAATTTTTTAAATTTTTCAACAAACTTTTTACTATTGGTTTATTAGCAGGATCATGGTGATGGCATACAAGAAACAATATTGCACCAAGCTATATTTTGCAAAGCAAGCAACCTTACAACAAAAACTGTTAGTAGTCAACTCTTCCTTGCCGCAAATCCACGCCCAAAGCCGAGAAAACACAGCAATTCAAAGTGTACTTGGTCTCTGCTTTCTTGAGCAGAGGCCCAAGACCACTTATGTTGTACTGCAATGTTTGTTTTCCTGTTTCAATAACTTGTAACTTGCAACAGAGAAAAAAATTTGTTTAGATCTAAAAACTTAACAAAAACTGTCGCCCTCCCCGGCAACGACGCCAAAAATTTGTTCAAAAGGAGGAAATGGATTAAGCAAGATTTCAGAGTAAACCGTTTAAGTTCTTATGCTGATGTTCAAACTCTAGATAAGTGTGTAAAATTACTTTACTCCTTCGAATAACCGTTTGTAGTAAAAGCTAAACGGGTCGTATCCGCAGGGAGGGCTTGCGATGGAAGCGTTCACAGTTCTTTATATTTTAGTTTTTGGGAATGAAATGAAGGTTCTTCTTTGTTCAAGAATTATAAAACAAAACAAAGTGAAAAGAAAATAATGAATCTTTATAGTGTTTTAAGAAAAGAAAAATGAAAGAGAGGAAAGTCGAATGAAAACGGCAAAGTTGGAAAAAGAGAAAACTGGATCTTGTGAGAAAAAGAAAGTTTTAGAAAAGAGTTTTAATTTGATGGAAAGAAAAGCATGACTAACTAACACTCTACACTACTAACTTACTAATCTCATTGGGTGACTTGTGCCTCATGTAGATTCATTGGCAATTGTCCATCTTGCTTTGACAAGTCAATGTGTTGTCCCATATTGTGGAGATGTTCTCATCTAGGTGGCCTCCTTAGATCATCAACTCCTAATAGGTTCACAATAATGGAACTTAGGTATTCACACTTTAGATATGCTTAATAAGAATTTAAGATTCATTAAATCATCAAAGCCATAGCAAGCTAGCATGAAATAAGAAGCTAGTACAATAAGTGTTAGCATACTCATGTTCCATCAAGGCTCTTGTTAAAGAAACAAGGCTCTTAATGAGGCACACATGAATCATATGGAGGGGATAACAAAGCCTTCACTAAGATTAGAAATAATACTCATCTTCATTGGGATAAAAATACTTGTTAGATACAAGACTAAAAATGTAAACATCCAATGAGTCATATGAGTTAGCATCATTTAAGAGTTAGTAGTTAGTAGTGTTAAAACTTAGTTAGTCATGTTAGGGGATTAGTTAGTCATAGAAAAGAAAAATAAGGAAGAAGACATAATAAATTAAGTGCAAGGAAATAAAGAGCTTGAAAGTAAATGGCAATAGAGCAAAAAAATTGGAGAAAGGAGAACTTAAGCCTTTGTATTTGAATGTCACTCTTCAATTATAGAAATAACTCTCTCTCTCTCTATCTCTCTCTCTCTCTCTCTCTCTCTCTCTCTCTCTCTCTCTCTCTCTTTCTGGATCTAAAAGGAGAAATGAAACATACAAGAGACAACTAAAAGAAACCTAAAGAAATTCTAAATTCTCTCCTGAATACTAGCTATCCTCCCCTCCTCTTCTGCAGAGGCCTTAGGGGTCTTTATATAGGCCTCAGGAGCTGATCACTATCAATCGTAGCCGTAGGATCAATCACTTGATCAACAGCCAAAGATTTGCCGCGAAAACGCAGCCAGAGCCGCGTTTCCGCGGCAGAATCTAGGCCGTTGCGCCAGTGATCGCTCTGACATTCTGTTATTACGCAGGTGCCCAGCTGGAACTTCTAGAACTATGGGAGTATCCCCTGGTTCGTTATAGAATTGGGCTTCCTTAATTTGGGCTCCTAAAAACTCTTTTAATTCCTTGAAAAATCCAAGATTTGGGCCTTCTTCTCCATTAAAGAATGGACCTAAAAAAATAAGAGAGGTAACCATTAAAAATCCTTTTTTTATTAATAAAATGCATGACAATATGATATAAAATGATGCAAAATGAAACTCCAATCAGTGCTAGGCATGGAAATTAAGCGAGACCGAAGGAGTGGTAAGGTTAATTTGACACAAAAGGGGTATTTGCAGAAGGTACTTCAGAAGTTCAATATCAACGGTGATACGAAAACTGTAAGTACACCACTGACTCCTCATTTCAAGTCAAAAGCTACTATTGAAAAAACACCTAGAGGGGGGGTGAATAGGTGTTATTGCTAATCTAACAATCTTTTTAAAACTAAGATGGATGAATGATGCAACGATCTCTCAAAACAAGACTAAGAGCCGAATACCTCGTGAGAGGTTCTGAACTCCTTCCTCCCAATTCCCCTTGAATGGGTTAGAGGTGCGCAATGCAACCTTGTTGTATGAGAATTGATCGAACAAAGGATGAATAATATGCAATGATGAGATGCTCACAAGATATCACAAGTATTACAAACTTGAAGTAATAGCACAAGGAAAGAAACAAGATCACAAGCAAGTAATTAAACGCAATAGAGTGCAATAGAAATTAAAAGTAAAATAGAGAGCAAGAGCAAAAGACAATCGCAAACACAAGTATTTGTTTCGAGGTTCGAGCCACCGCTCTACTCCCCGCCTTCACCTCCGTGAAGGGTTTCCACTATCCACCGAGGACGATTACAACGGTCTACCGAAGACCGAGCACCGAGCTCCACCAAGTACAATGACCTCTACCGAAGAGGTGTCTCCACAAGAACAAGAAGATCACAAGAACAAGAGTGATCACAACAAGATCACCAAACTCTTTTACAACACTCTCACTCTTTTTACAACTTCACTATAGAATGAGTAAGGGATTTTTGGCTCTATGAAGTGTAGTGAGAAAAACTCAGTTGCAGAGAGGATTTTTGCTTGGGAACACAACTGAAAACTAGCTCAAGAAAGAGTTGGAAATGGAGAGCTTAAAACACTTTTATTTTCTATTTAAAAACTTTGAAAACTTGAGGATTTTTCTTGGTCTTTGTAAGAGAGTCTTCTCCTCTATTTATAGGGAGAGAAAAAGGTTTAAAACATTTTATTTAGTCCTTATTTTCTCTGAAAAAGAACTAAAAAACCCTGAAAAAGTCTGCCAAAAAGCAATCTGGAAAACAGATTTCAGAATTGCACAAAAGAGGAAAGAGCCGTTGGGCATTTGCAGGCTTGGCGGTCGACCGGGCCGGTCGACCGCCAGCTCAGCTGGCAAAAGAGCCGTTGGCTCGGATCTTCTGGCGGTCGACCGGCCCGGTCGACCCAGAAAACCCGAGAGTAACTGCTCACAGTCGGTCGACCGGGGCGGTCGACCGACAGACGTGCACAAATGTGCACGTCCTGGCACTGGCGCCGGTCGACCGGGCCGGTCGGCCGGTCAGCCTGAAACAGGAAAAACAGTATTTTCTTGACTTAGAAAAAATTTGTAAAATAGTTTTGGGTTTGAACAAACTTAAGTAACATGCTAGTAGGAGTATATAAACATGATCTAAACATGATATTTATTTTGTAAAACTTAAGGTCATGTAAATATCTACTAAGGCATGAAACCAAATTTAAAACATGAAAACTTAAATACAAGACTCACATTTTAACAAAATCAAATTGTGTATGTGTATCCTAGAGCCAATATCCAACACTCAAACTTTAACATTCTTTTCTTACATTTGTTCTAGGTACTACAAGTGCTTCAAGAGGGCTTTTCATCATAAGGTCTTCAACACTTGATCCTTGAGCCCAATTTGAGTTGACTTGAGTCCAAAACATTTGCTAATAGGGAATAAACCTTCTAGATGAGTTAGATCCCTGAAACACACTTAACCAATAAACAATATTAGTACAAATAACTAATATGTTTTGTAATCATCAAAACACACTAAACAAGGGTGATTGTAACCTTGGGCCAACAATCTCCCCCTTTTTGATGATGACAAAACATATACGTTATTTTAAACAAAAATGGAAGAAGAGCTTGGAAAGCTCCCCCTCAAATAATGCTATGTATCAATAATGCTATGAAAAGCTAAATACATAAGGCATTGAATTGAAAGCACATAATTTTGTTAAAACTCAAAATACACAACAAAACATAATAAATACAAAACTCTTTTTCTTTTTCTCCCCCTTTTTGTCATACATCAAAAAGGGTTAAACAAACAAAACAAAAGAAATTTTTCTTTAAGAATCCAAATGCAAACATTCAACTTACCACAAATAAAAGAAAATCAAGCATAATCCAATGGTTTAGTAAAAATATCGGCAAGTTGAAAATCGGTAGAAACATAATCAATATCAATATCACTTTTCTCATAATG
>JAVJIF010019890.1:0-40000 GCA_038442645.1 Agave tequilana | reverse complement strand
GCCCGAATTTCGATAAATTCAGAATATCCCCAAAAATACCCGAACGTAGATAACACGATTCTAAGACATCCAGTGAAAGCGGATTCTCAAAATCTAACTCCGTTTGTGAAATAAAAATCAGAAGGCCGGTTATCGGTATCGGTCGACACCGACTACGGAGATTTTCCAAAATAATCCAGAAAAATTTCAGAAAATCCTGAAAAATCTAAAATATTAGAAAATAAGTTTTGAAACTGAAATCAACTCAATCGGACTACCACAGAGGTCAAATCAATTTTGTAGTAGTATCGCATACCGATACGGTAATACGTACACCGGGGATCAGGGTGTTACAATGTGTTTGGTTTTACTATGTTGATTTGCATTCTTTGTCATGTGAATTGTACTAGTATTATCACAAAATATTTTGACATGATCAAAGTGTAAATCATAGTCGAGGAGAGTATGTTTCATCCAAAGAACTTGTGCACAACAAGCTCCGGCCGCAACATACTCCGCCTCGGCGGTTGAAAGGGCTACCGAATTTTGCTTTTTGGAAGACCAAGATATAAGACAATTACCTAGGAATTGACATGTTCCACTTGTGCTCTTCCTATCTACCCTACAACCCGCATAGTCGGCATCCGAAAAACTCTTCATATCAAATAGTCCGGTTTTCGGATACCACAAACCCATTTCAATAGTGCCCTTGAGGTATTAATAATGCGTTTTACCGCTACTAAATGAGATTCCTTAGGACAAGATTGAAAACGAGCACAAAGACAAACGGAAAACATGATATCCGGCCTACTAGCCGTCAAATACAATAAACTACCTATCATGCTACGATAAACTTTAATGTCTACACTTTTACCTTGTTCATCCTTATCAAGCTTGGTAGTTGTTGCCATGGGAGTTTTGCTCACTTTAGCGCCTTCAAGTCCGAATCTCTTGATGAGTTCCTTTGTGTACTTGGCTTGATTGATGAAGATCCCATCCTTCCTTTGCTTGATTTGGAGTCCGAGGAATAGTTGAGCTCCCCATCATAGACATTTCAAATTCATCCTTCATGCATGATTCAAAAGCTTGGCAAAGAGATTCATTAGTAGAACCAAAAATAATATCATCTACATATATTTGCACAATAAGAATGTCATTTTCTACATGTTTTGTAAACAAAGTGGTGTCAATTTTACCTTTCTTAAAACCATTTGAAATCAAAAATGAAGAAAGTCTTTCATACCAAGCCCTAGGGGCTTGTTTTAAACCATAAAGAGCTTTATCTAATTTAAACACAAAATCCGGATGTATAGGATCAACAAACCCGGGGGGTTGTTCAACATACACCTCCTCTTCAATAAAACCATTTAGAAAAGCACTTTTAACATCCATTTGAAACAATTTAAAATCTTTATATGAGGCAAATGCTAGTGTCATCCGTATGGCTTCAAGCCGTGCTACGGGTGCAAAGGTTTCTTCAAAATCGATTCCTTCGATTTGAGTGTAACCTTGGGCAACTAACCTAGCTTTATTCCTAACAACGTTACCGGATTCATCCAACTTGTTCTTAAAGATCCACTTAGTACCAATTGTTGGTCTATCGTGGGGCCTAGGAACAAGGTGCCAAACTTGGTTGCGCTCAAATTGATTGAGCTCCTCTTGCATGGCTAGCAACTAATATGAATCGGCCTCGGCTTCGAGGACGTTCTTGGGTTCAACATGAGAAATAAATGCATAATGTCCACAAAAATCATGAAGTTTAGAGCGAGTGGTTACCCCTTTTGATACTTCACCTATGACGAGGTCCTTGGGATGATGAGGATTGTATCTCCAATCCTTTGGAAGTTGTTGAGTAGGCTCCACTTCAATTGATTGAATTTCATGTCCTTGAGCCTCTTCTACTTTAGCTTCACTTCCTTCATCATCCTTTAGCTTGTCTCCCATAGTAGGTGTATCCTCCAAGGTCACTTTCTCCAAGCCTTCATCCAAAGCATCTATTTCTACAACATTCTTAACAAACAAGTTAGATTCTTTAAACTTAACATGTATAGATTCCTCAATAGTCAAAGTTGATTTATTGAAGATTCTATAAGCTTTACTAGTATTAGAATAACCCACAAAAATTGCCTCATAAGATTTAGCATCAAATTTTCCTAAATTATCTTTTGTATTTAAAACAAAACATTTGCATCCAAAACCTTGAAATATGAAACATTTAGTTTTCTAGAAAAGTACATTTCAAAAGAAGTCTTTAAAGTATTTTTACACAAGAAAACATGATTTGATATATAGCATGATGTATTTACGGCCTCGGCCCACAAATAATGTTGTAGACCATATTCACTTAGCATTGTCCTAGCCATCTCTTGTAAAGTTTGATTTTTCCTTTCAACTACTCCATTTTGTTGTGGAGTTCTAGGACAAGAAAGTTCATGCTTAATTCCATGTTCTTCACAAAAAGTGGTAAAGGGTAGGTTAATGAATTCACCTCCTCTATCACTTCTTATTCTTAAAATTGAAACATCTTTTTCTTTTTCAACTCTTTTCTTAAAAGTTTGGAAATATGAAAGTGCTTGATTTTTGTGTTCAAGAAAGAAAACCTAAGTAAATCGTGAAAAGTCATCAACCAAAACAAATGCAAATCTATTCCCACTTAGACTTTTGGTTTGTGTAGGGCCAAATAGATCCATATAAATTAGCTCCAAAGGACGTGATGTCATGATATCCTTAATTGACTTAAAAGAAGACTTAGTTTGTTTCCCAAATTGACATGCGTCACAAACTCGGTCCTTTTCAAAACTCAAATAAGGAATACCTTTCACCATTTCCTTTGTGTTTAACTTAGAAATATGGTCAAAAAGAAATATGCCCTAATCTCCTATGCCACAACCAAGAGTCATCATCGAGGGCTTTTAAACAAGTAATATTACAAGACATATTAGACATATCAATCATATAAACATTACTTTCACGAAACCGGAAAACACACAAGTATTAGAAATTCTATCAATTACTTTACAAGCTACATTATCAAAAACTACATCAAAACCTTTATCACAAAGTTGACTAACACTCAAGAGGTTATACTTGAGGCCATCAACTAAAACAACATTCTCAATTAAAGGGGATGTGCCGAGTTTTACATTACCAATACCGATGATTTTACCCTTGGCATCATCTCCGAAGGTGACGGTGCCACCTTCATGGTATCTTGATAGGGTTGCAAAGTTGTTGATGTCCCAAGTCATGTGCCTTGAGCAACCACTATCAAGATACCACAATCCTCTACGTCTTTGGGCCTTGGATGGTACCTACATCATTTAGCAAAATAGTTGACTTTGGTACCCAAATTTTCTTGGGTTCTTGAAAGTTAGTGTTGCGAACCCAAACATTATGATAAGATGCACTTAGTCTATCATAACAAAAATTAGCTAAGTGCCCTTTACGGCCACAATAAGAACATGGATACACTTTACTATACATGAATACATGATGTGTGTGAAGTGTGAGCATGCTTTGGGGGTTTGCCACGATGTAAAGGTTGTGCGGTATGAACATGAGCATGGTGAACATTTTTCTTAGGGGCTTGTTTCTTAGGAAACATGGCCTCTAGCTTTTTCTTATCAAACTCACAATTTTTTAAAACAATTCCCAATGAGTTTATTCTTTCTTTAAGCATAGTAATCTCATTAGAATCAATTTGTGGGGACTTGCCTTTACAAGAAATCTTATACTTGTCAAAATCTTTTTGGGTGGAAACAAGAGTGGAAAGTAATTCATCTTTTTCTTTAGTAAGAGTAAAAACTTGTTGATTAAGAGAATCATTTTCCTTTTTCATTTTTAAAAGCTTTTTTCTTAAGAAAATCATAGTTATGTGATAATTCTACAAACGCTTCTCCTAGTTCATCCATGGAAAGTTCATCATTAGGAGAAGTGGAAGGGGTTACCTTGCTTGTGCTTTCATTGGCCACGAAGCACATGTTGGCGGTGTCAATTTCCTCCTCGGATTCGCTCTCGGAATCCCATGTAGCTTTCATTGCCTTCTTCTTGTGAGGCTTCTTTGAGGTGGAGGGCTTCACTTTATCCGGACACTCCGCCACAATATGTCCCGGCCTTTGACAATTGAAGCAAATAATCTTCCTTTCTTCTTTACCTCCTTGCCATCTCCTTCTTCCTTGAAATGTAGCCTTGTTGTACATCCTCCGGACGTTCTTCACAAGAAGTGAGAGTTCTTCGTCATCTTTTTCTTCTTCATCGTCTTCGTCGGAGTGTGTGGATTGGCTTTTGAAGGCTATTGTCTTTTTCTTGGAAGGAGCCATTTCTTCTCTTACCTTTCTCTCCATCTCATGGGTTTTGAAGTTCCCAATGAGACCAATTAGCTCCATCTCCTCCTTGTCATTGAGTTCCTTCAAGGTGGTTGCTTTTACTTCCCATGAAGGAGGAAGAGCCCGGATGATCTTTCTTACTCTTTGATCGTTGTCGATAGCATCACCTAGAGAAGAAAGTCCATTAGTGATCTTTGTAAATCTTGTAACCATATCATCTATGGTTTCATTTTCTTGCATGCAAAAGTTCTCATATTGGGACCGAAGAAGGTCAATCTTAGCCCTCTTCACTTGTGAGGTCCCTTCATGTGTAACTAGCAAATGTGTCCAAATTTCATATGCGGACTTGCAATGAATTACTCTAGCTATGTCATCATCATTAAGGGCTTGAAGGAGTGCATAGTGAGCCCTAGCATTGGTATCAAATTCTTTGGTCTCTATTTCGGACCAAGTGGATTCATCACCGGGGGGTGCACTAAAGGGTTTGGTCACGGCCTTTGCAACTCGATTACCTAGAAATTGTAAGAAAACGGTCATCTTAACCTTCCATATGGGAAAGTTAAGTCCATCAAACTTGGGGGTATCTTAATACCATTGGCCATCTTTACTAAGTGAGAATGAATGAAATGATTAGCAATATTAGGATCTTTCTAGGGTTGTTAAGCCAAGAGCCTAGTAACCAAGCTCTGATACCAATTGAAAAACACCTAGAGGGGGGGTGAATAGGTGTTATTGCTAATCTAACAATCTTTTTAAAACTAAGATGGATGAATGATGCAACGATCTCTCAAAACAAGTCTAAGAGCCGAATACCTCGTGAGAGGTTCTGAACTCCTTCCTCCCAATTCCCCTTGAATGGGTTAGAGGTGCGCAATGCAACCTTGTTGTATGAGAATTGATCGAACAAAGGATGAATAATATGCAATGATGAGATGCTCACAAGATATCACAAGTATTACAAACTTGAAGTAATAGCACAAGGAAAGAAACAAGATCACAAGCAAGTAATTAAACGCAATAGAGTGCAATAGAAATTAAAAGCAAAATAGAGAGCAAGAGCAAAAGACAATCGCAAACACAAGTATTTGTTTCGAGGTTCGAGCCACCGCTCTACTCCCCGCCTTCACCTCCGTGAAGGGTTTCCACTATCCACCGAGGACGATTACAACGGTCTACCGAAGACCCGAGCACCGAACTCCACCAAGTACAATGACCTCTACCGAAGAGGTGTCTCCACAAGAACAAGAAGATCACAAGAACAAGAGTGATCACAACAAGATCACCAAACTCTTTTACAATACTCTCACTCTTTTTACAACTTCACTATAGAATGAGTAAGGGATTTTTGGCTTTATGAAGTGTAGTGAGAAAAACTCAGTTGTAGAGAGGATTTTTGCTTAGGAACACAACTGAAAACTAGCTCAAGAAAGAGTTGGAAATGGAGAGCTTAAAACACTTTTCTTTTCTCTTTGAAAACTTTGAAAACTTGAGGATTTTTCTGGTCTTTGTAAGAGAGTCTTCTCCTCTATTTATAGGGAGAGAAAAAGGTTTAAAACATTTTATTTAGTCCTTATTTGCTCTGAAAAAGAACTGAAAAACCCTGAAAAAGTCTGCCAAAAAGCAATCTAGAAAACAGATTTCAGAATTGCACAAAGAGGAAAGAGCCGTTGGGCATTTGCAGGCTTGGCGGTCGATTGGGCCGGTTGACCGCCAGCTCAGCTGGCAAAAGAGCCGTTGGCTCGGATCTTTTGGCGGTCGACCGGCCCGGTCGACCCAGAAAACCCGAGAGCAACTGCTCACAGTCGGTCGACCGGGCGGTCGACCGACAGACGTGCACAAATGTGCACGTCCTGGCACTGGCGCCGGTCGACCGGGCCGGTCGGCCGGTCAGCCTGAAATAGGAAAAACAGTATTTTCTTGACTTAGAAAAAATTTGTAAAATAGTTTTGGGTTTGAACAAACTTAAGTAACATGCTAGTAGGAGTATATAAACATGATCTAAACATGATATTTATTTTGTAAAACTTAGGGTCATGTAAATATCTACTAAGGCATGAAACCAAATTTAAAACATGAAAACTTAAATACAAGACTCACATTTTAACAAAACCAAATTGTGTATGTGTATCCTAGAGCCAATATCCAACACTCAAACTTTAACATTCTTTTCTTACATTTGTTCTAGTACTACAGGTGCTTCAAGAGGACTTTTCATCATAAGGTCTTCAAAACTTGATCCTTGAGCCCATTTGAGTTGACTTGAGTCCAAAACATTTGCTAATAGGGAAAAACCTTTTAGATTAGTTAGATCCCTGAAACACACTTAACCAATAAATAATATTAGTACAAATAACTAATATGTTTTGTAATCATCAAAACACACTAAACAAGGGTGATTGTAACCTTGGGCCAACAACTATGTCTCCTACTACTATTCAAGAATGTGAGTACATGACTCACGTGCCATATGCCAGTGCAGTTGGTAGTTTAATGCGTGCAATGGTGTGTACAAGGCCTGATTTGTCACAAGCTGTCTCGATGATTAGCAGATACATACATGATCCCGATAGGGGTCATTGGGAGGCAGTAAAGTGGGTTCTACGGATATCAAGGGTATCATACATGTTTATTTAGTATTCGAGAAAGATTCTACATGTAAGCAGGAGTATGTCAAATTTGATCCTGACTATGCATGAGACCTCGACAAACATCGGCTACAACGGGATATGTGCTTACATTGTCCCAAGTAACGGTGAGTTTGCGTTTTAATCTACACTCTACCGTTGTATTATCTACTACAGAGGCTGAGTATATGACCATGACAGAGGTTATGAAAGAGGCAATATGGCTTGAAAGGTTGCTCGATGACTTGGAGATTTATAAGGATCTGTTGAAGATCAATTTTGATAGCATGATGAGTGCTATCTATTTGACAAAGAACTAGGTGTATCATGCAAGAACGAAGCATATTGACATCAGGTTTCACTTTGTTTGAGAGATTCTTGACGAAGGTGATACTAAAGTTAGTAAAAGTTCACACAAAGGAGATCCTGCTGATATGCTTACCAAGGTGATTTCGGAAATGAAATTTATACATTGTAAAGAGATGCTCCATATCCTTCCAGTTGCTTGAGCTTGGTGGAGCTCATTTAGATGAACTACAGATGGCTTGATTCCTTAGGCAAGGTACGTAGGTAACCACATAGGTGCAGCCCCTTTCGAGCCGACATGTACTATATTGAACTCGGCTCAGATTTGAGAAATCTTTACCGAGGTGGAGAATCGTGGGAGAGAGGAAATGAAAGCTTGATGGAAGAGTTTTTAACTGACCGGAAGAGATAGTGTAGATATCGGAGTCCAGAATGAGTGAGAAGGCAGTCCATATGCAGCCAGAACAGAAGGCTGGTCGACCGTCCGGTCGACCGACATGCACAACATGATGCACAACAACAATTCGATCAACTGAGAGCGGTCGACCGACTGCACGAGCTGAGTTTCTGTTAAGGGTCGACCGACTGACTGGCACGAATCTAGGTTTCTATTGGGGCACGATCGACCAACCAGTCGACTGAATGAAGAGTCAGTCGACTGGAGCGGTCCACCGATAGTCGGATCTGCTTGTCCTATCAGGATTCGAACTCCGTTTTTGATCTAGAGTCGAATCTAATTGAGCTTTCCTAAAACTCTAGGACTCTCTGGTTATAAATAAAAAGGTATAACCCTCATGAATTTTAACCTGTAATTGATTATTGAATCAATAAGATCTCTCTCTCATTTGCCCCAAGGACGTAGGCAAATTGCTGAACCTCGTTAAATATTGTGTTTGGCTCTCTCTTGTTTAATTGTTTTGTCTTTTGGGTACTTCTCTGATGTATCTCTCTTTGTTGCTTGGAGTTTCTCATTGATTATTGCTCGCCGCCCGTGCTTTAGTAGGCCATGAGAAGAGATCACTTGCGTACTATAAAGGGAGAACTGGCAACTTTTCTACTAAAATTAAGGGTAAGGAAACACACATTCGCTTTTTAAAATCAAGGTCGATGCATTAAAAAAAATCATTTTTTGAAAAAAATTCACCAACCCTCTTTTACCCTTTTTAGTTAAGAGCGGAAATATTTCTTTGAATATGAGTAGATTCCTTACAAAACAAGATCAAAATTGTAGAAGCATCCTAATTGAGATTAATGAACAATTTATAAATAAGGGGAAAAACCATTTCAAAATCATTGGAACACGCTTTAAAAATTTATTGAATTCTATAAATATCTCTAAAATATAAAAGAGCTGCATTTTCCTAAAGAACTAAAAAGGGCAATTTTCTCAAAAATAAACTTATTTTATAAACTAATTTCAAAATCGACTTGGGTCAAAAAAAAATTCCCAAAAATCGATATCTGACAACGTGTGCCACGGCAGTATGCTATGCTGGCGATGGCGGGGCCATTTTGGGTTCGACGGGGGTTAACAACCTCGAATGAACTTATATATATATTTTTGAGTTTTGATCTTGATCGGGGTTGGCAATCCCGGCCAAGCTATTAAACAAGCCTTCAACAAGTGAACGTGAAAGTGCATTTTATTATTTTTTTGGTTGCCATGCAATGCTTGGCTGGGTCACCAACCGTGACCAAGCCCAAACTCAAAAAAAAAAAAAAAAAAATACAAGTGAGTTGGTCATTTACTTGCCATGCATGGTAAGCTAGTTCCGGACGAGCATACAAAATCAAAAATATATATATATCATTCAACCGAGGTTGTCAGTCCCAACCGAATCAAAAATGCCCTCCGTCAGCGCCAGCATGCTGGCCACGTGCTGACATGACGCCAACGTAGCCGAAGTCAAAATTTGAAATTATTTTTGACCCGAGTCGATTTTGAAATTATTTTATAAAATATATATTTTTTTCAAAAAATTGCCGAACCAAAAAACCAAAAACAAAAACAAAAGAATGTAGAAATGAAAAACATGACCTGAATTTGGAAGCATATTATTCTAAAAAGTGGAAAAAATAAATTAGTTAAAATAAAAAGAAAGAAAGAAAGAACTCAAAGTTCTGCTCTTTTTACGAACAAAAATCACAAAAAAACCCTAAAAGAAAAGCAAAAAGGCAAATTACAAAACCCCAAAAAAAAAAAAAAAAAAAAAAAAAAAAAGAAAGAAAGAAATTCCAACCTGCCACCACTCGATCTCTCCATCCACCGCTTCGACTCCCCCATCGAACTCAACAACTCCCTTACTCTGTCGGCCCGTCCGAAACGCGCATCCCCGCACCACCAGCAGCAAAATCCCTAAACTGCCCCTGCCCCTACCCCTGCCCCTGCCCCCAAAATCCAGCATCTCGTCCCTCTCGCTCACCGCCCTTTCCAGCTCCTCAACCCTCGCTCTCATCTCCGCCTCCGCCGCCTCCACCGCCCCGTTCTGCCCCCTCAGCCTCTCAATCTCCATCCCCGCCGCCTCGACCTCCGCCAGCAGCCGCCGCTACTCCTGCTGCCAGGGGTGGCAGTGGCTGGCGAAGATTTCGACGACACAGGCGTTGGCTTTGGAGTCCTCCTTGCGGCGGGATCTGAGGGCCTTGAGCTGGTCCTCGGCTTGGAACAGCTTCAGCGAGAGGATTCAGTTGCGGGACCGGAGGGAGGTGAGGTCGGGGATAGAAGATTCGTGGAGGAGGCCCAGGAAGATGGCGAAGTAGAGGCCAATATAGGAGGAGAGAGAGAGATGGGAAAGATTCGATTTATGAGAGGTTTTGCGGTGAATTTTCCGTCGGGATTGATTTGTCAGCTATTAGAGAGAGAGAGAGAGAGAGAGGCATGGGGGAGGTTGATGGTGGATGGTGGTTTGACGAGGGGACGAAGGGATTGGAAGTTGGAACTGGCGCCCATGCGCGGGAAACGGATATTGTCACCCGTAAGAATGAGGAAGGCACTTCACAGATTAGGACACTCCGCGGATTAGGACACCCTCAAATTTGATTAAAGCACGTTCTACATTTCTTATTACATCTTTTAATTTTACACAGGCATATTATTTTTCAAATACCCAAAGTACTCTTCCATCCTCTCTGCATCTCCCTTTATCTCCCTATCCCCCCCCCGCCCCCCCCCCCCCCCCCCCCCCCCCCCCCCCCCCCCCCCCCCCCCCTCTCTCTCTCCTGATTGTTGTTCTGATTTTGTTTTTTACATTTTTATTTCTGTATGTTCTCTCTTTATCACAACTTAGAAGTACCCTTTCATTTCCATTTCTTCCGTATCTGCTGATATCATATTTCTTGATAACAATAACAAATCCTTATATTTTATCAACTTCTCGAGCCCACGTTATCAATGCCTCTCGACTTTAAAATATCTCATACGTGATGAACTCTGCACTATAGTAAATCATAACCTCTGTCACAATATTGCTACATTAGGTAGAAGACGTCGCCTTCAAATAGTCCATCCAAAAAGACACAGGGTCAAATCTATAAAAAGGATCACTTCGACCAAAAAGTGTCGAATGTAACTCACTGTTCGGCCGTGAGTTAATGAACCAATACATAACTGTTCGGCTGATAGCTGCCGAACAGTTACATATTTTTTCAACAGTAAGTGGCCGAACATTTATTTAATGTTCGGTGATACTTCGCCGAACATTAAATATTTGTTCGACCGCTTTGGTCGATCATGTTGTGTTTGTTCGACTTAACTCGACTAAACAAATATATAAATGTTCGGTCACGAGCATTGAACATGACGCAAACCCACCAAGCTAAAAGACTTAAAAACTGTGATTTAAACGAAAAAATCTTACCTTTCGCTATTGAGATGACCTAGAATGATTAGTTGTGTATCCATGAGAGAATGTGAGTGATTTTTTTAAAGTTTGGATTATTCAAAATTGCTAGGGTTTATGAAATGGTGGAAGAATGAAATAGGCTGAGAGGGAGAACAGAGGTTGGGGGTGGGAGTGCCCTAATCACAAGATGTAGGCCTTCATCATTTTGCTGGTTTTTTTTATAATTACAAACTCATTAAATTACAAATAAATCTATTCATATAAGGCTATATAAGTAAAATCACTTAAGTTAAAATTTTGAGGGCCTTTTTCATTTTTGTGGGTGGTAGTGTCCGTTCCCCGTGTGCCGCCATTTGCAAGAGTGCGGCTATACACATAACAAAATTACTTAACACATCTATATATTTAATACACTCACAAAATTTCTAAACACACTCCTCACTTTTTCTAAAGTGCCCTTCACAACTTAAGTCAAATTAAAATTTCAAAATATCAATTCTGCTCTCCCTTATCATCAGAAAACTCTCTCTCCCACTCTCTCAATTCTCTATGTATCGAAAAGGGTATCCCCAGATTGATCCCTTTCTTTCTCCCATCACCAATCTTCAATGACCCATCAATTCTTTCTTCACTAATTTCACGCAAACCTCGAAAATCTTGGCTAGCACCTGTGAAATTTTGATGGAAGCGATCATCTCCAATCCCTCCTCTCTCTCCTATGGCCTCTGATTCCCTCTGAAGGGCCTATAGGTAATCGAGAGGGAGGGATTTGATGGAGGTTTCACCCTATAGGAAACTAGGGATATAGTTGAAAGCAGTGCTGCCCCTCTCTTATTGAATGCCATTAGTAATTTAGATTCTAATTTGTGTTTAACTTTTAGAATTCATTTCTAGTTTCAGAAAGCTGTATGTATTCTAATATTGAGGAGGAATCATTTATTTTTTTTCGCTTTCAGATATTATATTATAAGATATTATATTATACTGGAGGGTTAGATATATCATGGCCAATTCCTTATATTCTGATAAGTAAAATATGTTTGCATGTTTCTCATGTACCCTGCCTTTTGCGTGGTTAGAAGCGTCGCAATTTTGATGACAATATATAATGTTCTGGTATAAAAGACTAACTTGAAAGTACTTAGTGTTCTCATACATTCTGTTCTTCTTTTATTGTCTATTTATATTGTTTTAGGTTCTGAGACCTTTAATTTTTCTCCATTGAGTTCTGCAGTATTTGTTAATGTAGTTTTTTGTGATTTTTTAATTACCAAAACTTTTATGCTTGTGATTTATTATTGACAGTTGTTTCTCTAATACATGTGAAAAAAAACATATTAAATGTCTAAATCATTTTTTATTCAAATTTAGTTGTTAATTTAAAATATGGAATTTATTTATATATCATCTTTTTTTTTTTAAAAAAACAATATACAAAAATTAGTGTCATGTGACCACTTTGATGCCGCGTGTTGTGAGCACTTTGATGCCGCGCATGTAGGTCGCTCAGGTCGACTACTCTTGGAACAATACTCTCAACGTGAGAAGCAAATTCAAAAAAATAAAATAAAGGAAAACTTACTTTTTGATCGCTCCAATGCTCTCATGATAATATGTTTACCCATGGCTATCAATGTGAAATTTTTTGGATGGTGCAGACGTCAAGAAATTTAAGAAATTTTTTAAGGCTTGTGTAGGTGAAAAAGAAGCATATATTTAAGAATAAAGAAGAAGAAGGATTGATTAGGAATAAGATTTGAAGGGATTATTCAGCAATTATTTGTGTGTGTTAGGAATAAGATTTTTCTAGTTGTAATGTTAGAGTTAATCAATCTCTATTTTAACCTTTTAATTTAAGATTAGAATTGTCTAAAAATTTATATTTTAATTGTGAGTGTGTTAAGCAATTCTGTGGGTGTGAATAGATGCACTCTATTTACAATGGGTAATGGCCCAACGTGGGAGAAGATTACGGTACTGCCTTCTGGGATTTCGGGGACCTGTTATTTAACAATCTTTAATTGTTTTTTAAAATACTACAAAACAAAACAAAAAAAACAATGGTAAGTCTTTCGAATGGACATAGGCTATATAATATAATCTTCACATATCTTCGGTCTTAAATATTTTACAGTTCTATTTGTTATGGACAGGAGAAAGCATGCGAAGAAAACTAATGGATTTGAATGAGTGAATATTTGAATATAATACATGAATCACAGTCTTTTAATATGACAAATTGATCTAAATTCTGAAAGCTGTTTATAAAGTAAAAAAGACCTACTTATTTACATGTGCGAGAAGTGTTTATTCCGATAAAAAAAAATGGGTAAATTATACCATATGTCTGTCATGAAAAATGAGCATATGATGTGTACCTCTAAAAATGGTATTGAACTTAACCATCTTCAAATATTAATTTTTTTTTCCTTCATATTTTATCTCCTTTTTTTCTGCCTCCCTCCCCCCCTCCTCCTTTTCTCTCCAACCTCCTTTCCTGGGTCTCTCCATCTTTTTCTCTCTTCTTGCAGCAATAGTGATTTCAATTTTCAGGAACAGCTGTATTAGCCATCAGAAAGCAACTATTTTAGTTCTAGTAAGCAACTATAATAGGGTAGTCGTAGGTAGCATTAGCTACCATATTCGTGATAGGCAACAATTATTGTAGTTGCAGCCCTTACTGTCATGACATCTGTTGTAGCTGTTCACTACTGGCAGAAGAATGGAAGGGCAAAAACGAAAAAGGAATTATTTGATGGAGGTTAAACCCTAACAAAATCTGCCGCATAAAAATACTTTGTTCCGTAATTTGAACTTAGAGTTAGGAGCTATATGCAACTCATATTATAACAAACCAAGCAACTGTAACTGTAGTACTGTTGTGCGCAGACCAACAATCAATAGGGAACCCTTCAAGTCACAGATGCAGTAGAGAAAAACCACCCAATGACAAGAACAAGAAAACAATAGGAAGAACACAAAAACACAAGATTTAATGAGGTTCGGCAAATTTCCTACGTCCTCGAACAAAGAAAGAGAGAGCGCTTTATTGATTTAATAATCAATACAATATCATGCATGCATATGAAGAGGACTCTGCCCCTTTATTTATAGCCAAGACCTAGAAGAATTGAAACCTAAATTGGACTTGTTTCCAATTCAGAACAAAAATTCGAAATCTGGAAGGATCCTTCCGGTCGGTCGACCGACCCAAGTCCCGGTCGACCGGCGGTCGTCTGCTACAACCCAAGAGCAAAGCCTTGTCAGTCGGTCGACCATGCGGTCGACTGGCCTTCTGCTGCGGTCGACCGGGCGGTCGACCGTTACTGCCTGTGCACGTTGGTGCCCAGTCGACCTGTAACTGCTGTTGGTCAAAATTGTCTTCGTCTTTGGCTGATCGTGTCATACCTCTCTCTTCCTATAATTCTCCACCTCGGTGAAGATTTTTCAAATCTGAACCGAACTCAGTATATGATCTGTCGACTCGAAAGTGGCTGCACTAATATGGCTGCCTACGTACCCTACCCAAGGGATCAAGCCATCCGTTAGTTCATCCAAATAAGCTCCAACAAGCTCATGCGACAGGAAGGATATGGAGCAATGCTTTACAATGTGTAATTTTACCCCTGACACCACCTTGGTAAGCATATCAGTGGGATTCTCCTTTGTGTGAATCTTCAGTAACTCTATATCACCATCATCAAGAATCTCCCGAACAAAGTGGAACCTGACATCTATATGCTTCGTCCTTGCATGATACACCTGGTTCTTCTTTCTAAGTAGATAGCACGCATACTATCACAATTGATCTTCAGCAGATCCTGTTCAATCCCCAAAACCATCGAGCAACTCTTGAAGCCAAATGTCTCCTTCATAGCCTCCGTCATAGCCATGTACTCGGCCTCTGTAATAGACAATACAACGGTAGATGAAGAATAGAGCGCCAACTAACAGGTGCTGAGATAATGTAAATACATACCCAGTTGGACCGGCGTTTGTCAAGGTCTCCTGCATAATCAGAATCAACATATCCAATTCATTCCTGCTTCCCAGTGGAATCCTTCTCGAATGCCAATCCAACATTAATGATACCTTTAATGTACTGTAGAACCCACTTCACTACCTCCCAATGACCCTTTCCACGATCGTGCATGTATCTACTATTCATGGAGACAGCTTGTGACAAATCCAGTCGTGTACACACCATTGCATACATCAGACCGCCAACTGCGCTAGCATATGACATGCGAGTCATGTACTCACGTTCTTCAATAGTTTTGGAGACAGTGGCTTTTAACTTGAAATGAGGAGCTAGTGGTGTACTTACAGATTTCTATCCTTGTCGATGTTGAACTTCTGAAGTACCTTTGTTAAATACCTTTTGTGTTAAGCTCACCTTGCCACTCCTTCGGTCCGTTCAATTTCCATGCCTAGCACCTTTTTGCTTCACCAAGATCTTTCATCTTAAACTCCGAAGATAAGTCATTTTTCAGGTCATCAATTGCGGATCTAATTGTTGAAGCAATAAGCATATCATCTACATATAATAGTAGATAGATATACTCTCCTGTAGGAAGCTTGTTATAATACACACATGGGTCATAATGGCTACATGTATACCTCTTCCTTTGAAAAAGCTGTCAAAATTCTTGTACCATTGTCTAGGAGATTATTTAATCCATACAGTGATTTCTTTAGTTTGCACACTATGTTTTCTTTTCCTACAATTTTGAACCCTGTGGCTAAGACATATAGATCTCTTCATTCAGATCGCCATGGAGAAAAGCGGTCTTTACATCGAGTTGATCAAGATCCAAACTCATACTGTGCTATCAGAGCCAATAGGATGTGAATTGAAGAATACTTTACAACAGGTGAAAATACTTTGTTGTAGTCAATTCTTCTCTTGTGCATAGCCTTTTACTACCAATCTGGCTTTGTAGCGCACCATATCTTCTTTTAGAGATCCCTTCTTCTTTGCGTATACCCACTTATAACCAATTGTCTTCTTTCCTTCGGGCAACTCTGTGAGTTCTCAAGTGTCATTTTTGTATATAGAATTATCTCTTCTTTCATGGCATCTTCCACATCTTTGACTCTGAACTGATTTCAGCTTCTTTCTATGTAGATGGGATTGCCTCTTCAACGACCGGAAGAGCATAAGTGACAATCATATCTGTAATGAGCCAACTTAATTTGCGGTTCCTTCTTGGCTTCACTGCACTGGATCAAGAACATCACCATGATCTATTCTTGACCTCATCATCATCAATATCCCTCAGCTACTTGATCATTACCTTATGTCACCTTAGGCATGATTCTCAAAGATACTGAACTTTCTAGAGATGGTAGATTAGCATCATTCTCCACTTGCTGCGATACTTCTTTGGTCTTGACAATTTGTTCGAAAGGATTAGTTGTATTGAAAAAGGGTTTAGAGTAAACCATTGATGTTCGTGTACCGATGATCAAGAACTTAAATGTATATGCAGGTTACTTTACTCTTTTCGAATCATCGTTCGTAGCATAAGTTAGGATGGGTCGTATCCGCAGGGAGGGTTAGCAATAGAAGCATTCAAGGTTTTATATTGAAATTTTAGTGAAGAAAAACGAAGGTTCTTCTTTGTTTTAAGAAATGAAAAACAAACGATGTGAAAAGTGAGTGAAAAATTTGGTGGTATGTAAAGGAAAAGAAGAAACGAAAATAAAGATGAAAGAAAAACAGAGATATTTGAAAAGAGAAAGTTTTCAGAAGAGAGGTTTTTTAAGTATGATAGAAAGAGAAGTGATTAGACGGGAAAGGTGTTGTATTGTGGAGTATAATTTGCACACAAAATATATTCAATGAAAAGAGATAAGGTTTAGAAACAACCTCAAGTGCTTAGATCACTCCACAAATGTATGAAAGATGATTAATATACCCTTTCCTATCTCCGTTATAGCATAGGGCTATACCGAGTCGATTCTCAGGGAGAGCTCGCGATGGAAGCTTTACGGTAGGTAGTGAAGATGTAAAACGAAGATTCTTCTTTGCTTAAAAGAATGAATAAAACACGGAAAAAAGAAATGAAAGAATCGGTGGATATGTTCATAATGGAAAATGAAAAGAAATCAAGGAAGAGATTTGCTTTGGACTAAACTAAAGAAAAGAAAACTTTGGGAAAGATTTAAGATGAGAAAACCATGACTAGCTAACATGACTAACTTGCTAACTTATAATCTCCGTGATGGTGATTGTTTGACACGGAGAGGGGTTGGCTGGTGTAACGCTTCCTGGAATCAGATGGAAAAGATTACAGCCGGCTTAATCTTCCGGTTACAAGGGAGGGGGAATATTGAATCTTGAATTCCCCCTTTGTTTAGTGCTGGGTTCTTCGTGTGGCGGTTGGAGAGTGAATCTTGTTCTCCGTTGACCAGATGACTGTTCGGACCGTCGGGGATCTTCTCTTCGGTCGGTAGAGGGAGTAGTAACTCAGCTCCGTCTACCAAAACTCTAGAGGAGGAGGTAGGCGAAGAGCGGCTAGTACTCAGTAAGCTCGCTGAAGGGTTTTCTCTCTCTCTGTCGTTGATCTCTCCTTGATTGTCGTCTTTTTTCCTTCTCGTCGTCAATTGTCCTCCTCTCCTTCAATAGTGACGGGACTATTATAGGGTTTTTAGGGGGTGATCGTGCCCCCTAAAAGTGCTCCACGATGAGGGCCAACTTCCCCGCTATATGGGCGGCGGATGGCGCCATAATCGGGGTAGTTGCAACCGAGACGTGGGTGTCGAGCCGACGCGTCTTGATGCTGAGGCGCAGCTTCGGGCTGACGCGCCTTGATGCTGAGACGCGGGCTTCGGGCTGACGCGCCTTGATGCTGAGACGCGGGCTTCGGGCTGACGCGCCTTGATGCTGAGACGCGGGCTATCTCTCGCGTCTTGATGCTGAGACGCGGGCTTCGGGCTGACGCGCCTTGATGCTGAGACGCGGGCTATCTCTCGCGTCTTGATTGTCACATTTAGCCTTGCGCCTGGATCTTGGATCTCTGTGTTTTGGTGGCTTGTCTTGGTGATTTTTAGACAGCCTACAGAACCCCCTCCAAAGTTTTTGACATTCCGCAGTTAACTGGGACGGATTTCGAAATACTTTGGACTCTAGCTGAGTTCGCCTTCATGACTAGACTGTTGATGCTTCGGGGTTTGATCTTATCTGGAGTTTCGTGAGTGTACTGTTGAACTCTTTGAAGCTCCCAGAGTTGATCATGTTGAGTGTTTAGATGCACAGTCTAAACTCTCCGATTGCTTTTAGTCTGTCATTGGCGCGCTTTAAGCCAGGAGTGGTTGGTCGTCTGCTTGCGTCAGTGTACTGTTGAACTGATTTTGCAGAAGCAGGAGGCCAAACGCAGGTTCTTTTTCAAAAAGCAGAGATGGTACTGCTGTAAAGGCGCGATTTCTGTAATCGTGCGTCCTTTGGCACTGGAGACGCGACTGATTTTCAGAAGGTAGACGCGATATTTGGCCAGACTGAAAGGACGCGAATTTCTTAGAGAGACGCGACCTTCCAAATGCATTCATGGAGAGGCTGACGTGGCATGTCCACGAGGAGGTGCGTTCTTTGGGCGCGAATTCTGTGCCATGTCATGATTACGCCGCCAGCTGGCCTAGGGAACCGGCGAAATTTCGCTTTTGGCGCGCGGATTTCCTGGTTCATTAAATGAACCGCTCCACGTGCGACTGCTGACTCGTGGCGGGGTTGCGACGCATGATCTTCTCCGTTCAGAAACGATTTGGTTACACGCGTCAAGCGGTGACTCGCTGCAGCGTCTACCGGGCCACGCGCCGCGTATCTTCGCGAATCCCTGTGCCTATAAAAGGCAACAGTTGGAGAGATGCATCTTCTTCTCCGAACGCACTCGCTGGAAAAAAAGAATTTCCTTCTCTGTTCATCTTCGAACTTGTCATCTCCTTGCTCGGATTTCTGAACATCAATGGCACCCAAGGCTAAGCCAACTGCATCGTCCTCAAAGGCGACCGTCGCCGAGGCCCAGAGGGGCGGCTCCTCCTCTGCACAGGGCGTCGTTCTCCAGGTCTCCAAGGTAAAGGCCTCTTAGGCGGAAGTTTCGCCATTTAAAGAAAGTTCAAAGAACTTTTAAGAACCCTTAACACGTGATTTTAGATCGTGTTTGATTCCCAGACGCAGCAGTCTTTGGGATGATAACCTAGGCGCGGGTTTGGACCCTCGCGCGCTTGAGTCCTGTGCTTCAGATTCTTCACTTAGAATATTTTCTATTGTGAAGGGTTCAGACGCGGCTTCAAGGAGTGAGTACGGCCTCAGAGAGAGAGAGGGACTTCTTTGTACTCCTTAATTGTAACACTCAATCTTATTGTATAAGAGAGCGTTTTGTATCACTTTCATGTGTTTGGATATGAATAAAAGTGACACTTTCTTTTTGCCTCTTTCTGTTGTCTTGAATGTTTTGTTTTAGAAGCAAAAAGAATGATTTTGGTGGACCCGCCACTTATAAAAGAAAGTGACAGGGGGAATGCGTACTCCCAGAGAAGGTGAACTTTGTCAAGTGTCTAGGATTGACTTGATTCAAGGTCAGCTGGGGAATTTGATAAAACTTGTCAGTGGTTGTAATGTTAACCTAACAATGTCTTAGGTGGGACTGTTATTCTGTTGAAGAGAATAACAAGTGAAACTAGACCCGCGAGGAATCTAGTAAAGCTTTCACGTTAGAGGTGTGATATTAACTTAACGGGTTGGAGATAGTCTTGTCAGAAGTGTGGTGTTAACTCGACAAGGATGTGAGTCAGAGTTGTGATATTAACTTAACTCAGAATGTCACTGTCATAGGTGTAATGTTTAACTTAACAGTGAGGTAATGCTAGAGGTGTGATGTGAACTTAGCATTGGTCATCTCGACTTAGACGAAGAAGTCGAGGAAAGGTCATGGCCATAGGTGTATTGTTGAACTTAGCGATGACTCGGATGCTAGAAGTGTAGTGTTAACTTGGCATCGTCCATTTCAGCTTCGATACGGAAGTCTGAAGAAAGGTGACTATCAGAGGGTGATATTAACTTGACAGGCACTCGATGTACTGCTTAGAGGTGTAATGTTAACTTAAACAGTAATTTGTCAGAGGTGTAATGTTAACTTGACAAGAATTGGCTCGTGATAAGAGCAATTTGAGGACCTGTCATTCTATTGATGAGAATTGACAAGTGGAATTTGAAATGCCAGAGGTATAGTGTTAACTTGGCAAATTTGAGAGTTTGTTACTCTATGCAGAGTTAACAAGCAAAGTTTATACCCGGCAAAGGGTATTCATTACAGAGGTATAGTGTAACGTAGTAATGATTGCACTTTGTGGTCCTACCATTCTATGGATGAGAATTGGTAAGGGACTTTGGAGGAAAGAGTGGACTCGAGTCCACTTAGGATTTTAGCAAACCCTCAGCTATCAACGGATTTGACATGCCTTTACCAACTACCGTTTGAGTTGGGCTAGCCATGCTATTCCCCTCAGCATGATGAGTTGTCGAGGACTTATGTTGGGCTTTAAAGGCCAACATTTCTCTATCCTTAGCCGTCGAGGGCGTCGGATCAAATGGGAAAGTGTCCCTTAGGATTTTTAGCAAATCCTCAGCTGTCAACGGGTTTGACATGCCTTTACCAACTACCGTTTGAGTTGGGCTAGCCATGCTTTTCCCCTCAGCATGGTGAGTTGTCGAGGACTTATGTGGGCTTAAAGGCCAACATTTTCCTCTATCCTTAGCCGTCGAGGGCGTCGGATCAAATGGGAACGTGTCCCTTAGGATTTTTAGCAAATCCTCAGCTGTCAACGGGTTTGACATGCCTTTACCAACTACCGTTTGAGTTGGGCTAGCCATGCTATTCCCCTCAGCATGGTGAGTTGTCGAGGACTTATGTTGGGTTAAAGGCCAACATTTTCCTCTATCCTTAGCCGTCGAGGGCGTCGGATGTTTGATCAGAGGTGTACTTTTAACTTGATCGGAAGAAGAGTACTATTAAGGATAGTACTTCTTCAAGAATTTGCCATTGATCGGCATCATGAGTGTATCACCATTTGAAGTTATGAGGCGATATGATCCATTCGAGTAGACTGACTCTACCACAAATGGTCCCTCCATTTGGGCTGAAATTTTCCTTTTGTCTTGTGCGTCATGACCATGGGTCTTCGGACAGCTAAGACAAGGTCGCCTTTCTTGAAAGTTCGCGCTTTGACTTCTTGTTGAAGGCTCTGGTGATACGAGCTTGGTAAAGCTCGATTTGTTGTTGGGCCTGCAAACGCTTGTCGTCTAAGGCTTCCAACTCCTGGAGTCGCTGCTGGCTTCTCCTCAGTTGTCATTTCCGCTGTCAAGCCGACGCGTAGAGAGGGAATTTGTATTTCCAATGGAAGGACGGCTTCGCATCCGTATACCAAGGAAAATGGCGTGGCTTTAGTTTGGGTTCGCACCGTTGTGCGGTAGGCCCATAAGCATTCACCCAGCTTGTCGTCCCAGTCTCGTTGACTTTTCGAGACGAACTTTTGAGAAGATTGCCAATAGTCTTGTTGAAGGCTTCTGCAAGACCGTTAGCAGCAGGATAGTATGCCGTTGAGGACACACTCTGGATTCTGAACTTCGCGCAGAATCTCTGGAAGGCCTGGCTGATGAACTGGGGTCCATTGTCATGGATGATACGCCGAGGTACACCGAAGCGGTAAATAACGTGATGTTTCACGAACTTGATCACGTTAGAAGATTTTACCTCTTTCAAAGGGATAGCTTCGGCCCACTTTGAGAAGTAATCGGTTATCGCTAGAATGAACCGATGTCCTTTCGATGATGGTGGGCTGATAGGGCCAACCACGTCCATCCCCACATTTCAAACGGCCAAGTAGAGGTCGTAGAGTGGAGGTACCCTGGTGCTTGATGGATGAAATCGCGTGTATTTGGCAGGCGTGACATCTCTTAGCATAAGCGACAGCATCGGCGATCATCTTGGGCCAATAGTAACCCAACCTTTGGAGTCGATGTGCCAATTTCGGGCCAGGTTGATGAGCTCCGCACGTACCATCGTGGGCTTCTTTCAATACTCCTTGGGCTTCTTTTGATGAGAGGCATCGGAGCAGGATCCGTCATGCGATCGACGATACAATGTCGCGAAATCGCATTATAGTAGAAATTTGGGGGCTTTCCTTCGAATGGCAGCCGCTTCCTTGGTGTCCTCAGGCAGGATGCCGTACAAGACATAGTCGATGTAGGGGAATCGCCAGTCTTTAAGCTCTAGACCGGTTGACACTTCAAGTGTTTCCTTGTCGTGATGATCTCCCGTTGACCCTGGGCAGTCTCCGAGTGAAATTTTTGGACAGTACAGGTCGTGGCTATAGACGAATACCTTCTCCATTGCTCCAGCTGGAAGAGCTAAGGAGGCAGCAAGGGATGCAAGTGCATCTGCATGCGCATTTGCTTGCGCGGTACATGGTCGATGTAGAAGTTTGAAAACCTCTCGGCCATGTGGATTGTCGCGTTGTAGTAGGGTACTAGATCTTCATGCCTGACCTCATACTCTCTGCGAACTTGGCTGACGATGAGTTTGGAGTCACCGTACGCCTCGAGATTTTTAACGCCAATCTCATCGGCGAATTGCATCCCAATCAAAAGAGCGTTGTATTCCGCACATGTTGGAGCAGGGCTCGGTTAACGAGATAGCTCGGGGAATCACATAATTTTGTGGGGAGACGAGTACTACTCCTACCCCCGCTACTATGTGTCCCTTCGGGCTTGTCCTTGATGCACCGTCGAAGAAAAGTTGCCATACTTGACTTTCGAACGATGTCTGAGTCAGGTAGACTTCGGCGGGCCTCATCTGGGAGATCCTCATAGAGTTTGGCTGCCCTTGGATCTGGGTGCTCAGCTAGGAAGTCCGCCACCGCTTGTCCTTTAATGGCCTTTTGGGGTAAAAAGTGCATCTCATATTGGGATAACAATATAGCCCATTTTGCCAGCCGGCCATTTAGTGAAGAAGGCTTTGTCATAAGTAACCTCAGAGGGTTGACTTTTGATATGACATTTATAGTCTGGCCTACCAGATAGTGTCGCATTTTCTGAATGGCGAACACTAGTGCCAAACATTCCTTCTCGATCGGGTTGTACGATGTTCGGCTCCGATCATTGTTCTACTCAGATAGTAGATTGCCTGTTCTCGTCCTTGTTCATCATTTTGAGCTAGTAGAGCTCCCAAGGAATGATCCATTGCTCGGACGTACACCAGGAAAGGCTTTCCGGACACCGGAGCTGCAAGGACTGGTGGTTGGGGAGGTAGTGTGTTGATCTCCTCAAATGCTTTTTGACAAGCGTCGTCCCAAATGAATGAAACACCCTTTTTCATCAGCTTGGCGAAGGGTTGGCATCCCCGGAAAGGTTTGATATGAACCTGCGGATGTACGCCAATCGTCCTTGTAATCCCCTGAGCTCCTTGAGGCTTCTGGGGGGTTGCATCTCTTGGATAGCGCGGACTTTCTCTGGATCCAAATAGATTCCTTTGGAAGTCACAACAAATCCTAGGAATTTGCCACTGGCTACCCCCAGGAAGGATTTGGTGGGGTTCATCTTCAATTGATGAGCCCGCATGATGTCGAAGACCACCTTCAGGTCTGCTATGTGATCACCTTTAGTGCGACTCTTCACCGCGATGTCATCGACATAGCATTCCACCGTTTTCCGCATTTGCTGATGGAAAATGGCGTTCATGGCCCTTTGGTATGTTGCCCCTGCATTTTTCAGTCCGAAGGGCATGACGGTGTAACAATATACCCCTAGAGGAGTCCTGAAGGAGGTATGCTTTTCGTCATCGGGATACATCTTGATTTGATTGTATCCTGAGAACCCGTCCATAAAGGACATTCGCTCGAATCCACAAGTATTGTCAATCATGACATCTGTGATTGGCAATGGGAATTCGTCTTTGGGGCAGGCCTCGTTTAGATCACGGAAGTCGATGCAGATCCGGATCTTCCCGTTCTTCTTGGCGACGGGGACGATGTTGGCTACCCAGTCGGGATGTTGTTCTTCCCGGATGAAGCCAGAATCGATGAGCTTTCTGACTTCTGATTGAATTGCCTCCATTATCTCTGGACGGAACCGTCGCTGCTGTTGTTTAACAGGCTTCATGTCTGGATTGATGTGAGGCGATGCATAGCCACTTGAGGATCAAGTCCAGGCATTTCCTCATAATTCCAGGCGAAGACATCTATATACTCTTGTACAAGAGATATTAAATCCTTCTTCTCTGGAGGCGACAGGCCGTCACTTATGAAGATGGGCTTGGGGTTGGTCTCATCTCCTAGGTTGATCTGAACAACCTTGTCATCTGTGGGTGGCTCACGCTGTTCAAAGCGGATATCCCAAAGAGCATTCAAATGTTTGATCCAAGGATCTGTATCAGGTTGGATCATTTCTTCAACTTCATCTTCCAGATGGCCTGTTGAAACCATGTTTACTGAAAGCCCTTTGAAGATGTTGCCGACACTGACATCTGACTCCCATGATGACGTGTCTGAAGAGCAATTGTTGCTCGACGATTCTTGA
Source organism: Agave tequilana (assembly GCA_038442645.1). Lineage (NCBI taxonomy): Eukaryota > Viridiplantae > Streptophyta > Magnoliopsida > Asparagales > Asparagaceae > Agave > Agave tequilana. The sequence goes on along the minus strand of JAVJIF010019890.1, from coordinate 15,354 downwards.
GGATCAGAGGCTGATGGGACCGGAGTTGATACATAGCCCAACCCCCTGCGCGTCCGATGATAATAATCGGGGGCCTTCCCTTTTGGCACAAAGGATCGAAGTAGCGTCCTCCTTCCTTTGCCGAAGTTCAACCCGGGCTTGTTGGTTATATCGTACCCCATTTGCTTCATCATTCTGAGTGCCTTCGATTCATAATGGTCGAGCTGAGGGGATTCCTCCTCGCTTTCTGATTCTTCACGGGGCATTGGTTCAGACGAGATTCGCCCAAAAAGTATTGGTCTTTGGCCTTTTCGTCTTGCCGGAACCAAGAATATAGACTCCTGCGCATCGCCATTATCCTGGTATGTCCCGAAAGATGATTTTACTGGTACATGCAATGATGTCAAAGCATCCATTGCCGACCAGATGTCATCGTCTACGTCGGTAGTAGTATCCGACGGTATAGAATCGGATGCACACGCAGAAAAATATTCAAAGTCTAGATTCTCATTAATATACCAACCGCCTGCATCGTCGGTGGTATTATCAACATCGAGCTTATTAGTGCTCTTTACAAGTGGTTTTAACTCCCACAGGCACTTTTCTTGCTCGGGCTCAGTGTCAGCCTCATTACCAGAGTCTGGCGCCTCCAGTTGCGGGGTTTCGTCCACTGGATCCTGATATAAAAGGGAATCCGTGAAATAATTCTCGACTCCCTTGAACGGATACCTTTCGGCAACCAACGTTTGCACCTTCCCACTCGCGTCAATGTATTTCATGACTTGGTGAAGAGTGGAGGGAACGATGGAGTTGCGGTGGATCCATGGTCGTCCTAGCAGCAGATTGTAGGAAGTGTCGGCGTCGATGACATAGCATGTCACCTCCGACTTGAGGCTCCCAATCTGGCACTTGAGCTTGATCTTCCCCATTGGACGGGTGCCGTTGGCATTGAACCCGTAGATGGTCGTCTGTGTAGGGCTCAGACGGTGAGTAGGGATGCCGAGGTGTTGCATGACTCGGCGGGGCATAATGCTCAATGCGGACCCTGGATCTACCTGAATGCGGTTCACCTCAGATGATCCGATGTAACCTGTGAAGTACAGGGGTCGATCGTGTTTCCCTTTCACCTGCATATCATCTGCCGTGAAGGTGATGCAGGGGGTATTCTGGGAAGTGTGGAGGCAATCCTCTACATCTTCCTCCTTCGGCACCTGGGTCATGAAGACCTCAGCATTTGCCAGAGCTTCTTGCAGAGCCTCTCTGGTTGACTTTGATAGCCTCAGGAGTTCATACAAGGTGATGCGTGCCGGGATGTTGGCTAGTTGAGCCAAGACATCGAAGTGGTAAGGTGTCGAGGATCCTTCCGCTGCACCTTTTGGAAGGGCTCGAGAGAACCGAGTCTCCTTCTGCTTTGCCACAGGTGGCTTCGTGGAGGGCTTGGCTGATTCTACGGCTGGTTGCGGAGAAGCCGCTGCCGTCTCGCCGTACTGCTTCAAGTATGCCTGTCCTGAACGGGTCCCCGCCATCGGTTGCCTGGGCTCTGCGGCCAGGACTATTGTTTCCTCTTCTGAATCAGTCAGCGAGGGAACATCATCCTCTGCTTCTCGGGAGGAAGCACATACCACATGGCAGGACGAAGCTTTTGCCTTGCCTTTGGACTTCCTGTTGGTTACAGTAGTCCATTGTTGTTCATCGACGAGGTCAGGTGGACCCACATGGTTTCCCCCTGAGGTGTAGGGACGGCTACCAAGCCCTTCTCCTGCTGCTGGTGAGGGTCTGTGTTGACCACTCTTAATTCTCCTTTTGGAATAGGAGTTACCCCCGCAGGCGTTGGAGGTTGTCTCCCGAACTGGAGAACCGACGTTACATTGGCCGTGACCTTCTTCTGCTCTGGTCGGAGCTTGAGCACCTCCGCGTCAATCAAAGCCTGAAGAATGTCCTTGAAGACGTAGCAGCTTTTGGTAGGATGTCCCAACATCCTGTGGTACATGCAGTAGTTGGGATTGTCGGTCTTGCCGACTTCCTCCGGGCGTCTAATTTCAGGGAGTTTCAGTCGATTGCTCTTGTTGAGTAGCTTGAAGAGCGAATCGACGTGTTCCTCCTTGAAGGAATACTGCTTGTTGGGGCGTGGCTGGCTTGAAGAGCCACTTGCCCTGCCTGTTTGAGGTTTGGCGGGAGATTTGGTCTCCGTCGCCAAATTATCCTTCCGCTTCGTCTGGAGGGAGGTGTCTGGTGCCGGTGCACGCCTTGTCGACCTTTCCGGCCGCAGCTTGCCTTCCTCTGCCTTAACACGGGCAACAATCTCCTCAGCCTGTTCACCCTGTTGGACTAACTGCTTCCAGATGCGGCTTTCAGCAACTCCTATTTGAGCAAGGAGTGAGGTTTGGAGATTGTGGCGGCATGTTTCCACCAGGGTGGCCTGGGTCATACCGCTTGGGCACCGGAGTGCCGTGTTCCGAAATCTTTCCACGAAAGATTTGACGGACTCCCCTCTCCGCTGTTTGGTAGCTAAAAGGGTGGGCATTGTGACTTCGGAGTCATCTTCGAAGAAGCGTGTCAAGAACAGCTTCTCTAGATCCCCCCAGTTCTTGATAGAACCCTCCGGGAGCTTCATAAACCACAAAAGCCAACCCTTTCAGGGTGCCGATGAACAGTCGCGCCAGGATTGCGTCATTATCTACCACATTCCCGGTCTGGGATTTGAAGTAGTAGATGTGCTGGTTGGGTGACCCCTTCCCGTCGAATGCTTGGAGGGTTGGGCCTTGAACTTAGGAGGGTATGGAACTAAGTCCCACTCAGCCGGATAGGGCCGGACCACTCCAGCTTCTTGGAGGTCCTTGCGATTGGCAAGGGCCTCGAGGCGTCGTTCCAATTGACTCATCCTCTTAGCATGAGTCTTCTCCTGGTCTTGGTCGCTTCTTGCCTGTGACGAGGGCTTGGACACATCCGAGGTAGATCGTCGTGTCTCGTCAGAAGATTCGGAGGGTGGGCTTCCTCCCTTTCTCCCTTTCCCCTTCGGCCGTCTAGGGGGAGATCTCGCTCTTTCTTCAAGCAATTTCTCAAGCATATGCTTGAGGGAGTCAATGGATCTCTGTTGAGAGGCGATTATATCCATCTGGTGCTTCTGCGTCTGTTCTAAACGCCTGGCCGTCTCCTCAGGAGTGTCTGCCATGTAGGCGGAAGCCTCCTTCTCGACGGAAGAGTTTGAGGCCTGCGACTCCACTATAGCGGAGTGAGAACCACCCATTCTAATGCCGCGGGCTAAGGCATTATAGTCAATTGGGGGAATGGCCCCTGTCCGGGTGCGAGTGTGTTGATACACCCCCTCCGGCTCAGAGTCAGATTCCTCTGAGTTGACCATTAGTTGTTTTCCCTTGCTTCTGCTAGTCATGTTTGCAGTAAGCTCCGGGTATTCAACATCTGAGAAGGTTCTCCTCCTGTGGGAGCGTCTTCTTTTGGCTGACGGGGGAATCAGGGTCAGCTGTCTGATTAAGGACTGCTGGTGCACGCCTGATCCATAATGGCATCCAGAGAGCATATGGATGAGTTGCTGACAGCAGCATGACGAAGTGGCTTGATTGGCACTTCTTTTCCTTGTCAAATAATCCCTCAAATCCGTGGGAGGGGATTAAAGAGACTGGTCTCGCGACGTCGAAGACGGGAGACAGTCATGTGCTGTTCAGCCTGGACGCAGACTTCAGGGACGCGACTCTCATGACGCGGCTGTATGACGCGCGCGCGAGTCTCGCGTTGCTGCCTGATGCGTTTAGGCAGAGTTGCTTGAGAGAGAGTGGGCTGCTGGGCCCCACGCCTATGAGTGCGTACTTCCTGCGTTTGAAAAGACGCGGAGGTTTCACCCTGGCGTTTGATGAGTTGGTCCTCAGAGGACTCAACTTGAGGGGTCTCGCGTTGGGTCTCCAAACGCGGATCTCACGCACTGGACGAGGTGCGGGCAAGGCATCAGATTGTACGCCGCGTCTACCCCCAGTCAGACAACCCACGGTTCCGACTTGGAGTTGACGCGCGCGTCTCCTCTGTCGACGCTCAGCATTTCGATTGCGTCGAGGAGGTGGAGAGAAACCAACAACATCCTGGTTTGTAGAACCAAGAGTGTTCACCACGCGGGTCTCCTGAGAGACGTTGACGCGGGTATTCTGCGCGACGCAGTTGATCGCAGCAGCAGTGGTGCCTGGAACCACGCGGGCCTTCTGGGAGGCGTTGGCGCGTGTGTTCTGTGCGACGCGGTTGATCGCAACAGCAGTGCCTGAGGTCACGCGGGCCTTCTGGGAGGCGTTGGCGCGCGAACTTGTCTCGGCACAGTGGGCATCGGCACCCGGCAGAGCCTCAGATTGGGCTTCGGGTAGCTTCTCAGTTGAGACCCTGCGGCAGACGCGGGTCTTTGGGCTCTTGGAGCCAGAAGAGAGGAACTCTTCATACTTCGCCTGGTCGAACTCGACAACGAGTGTTTCGACCATCTTCCCCTTACGGAGAACATCATCCTGCGCCACGATCTGTTCGTCAGTGACGAAAGTAGTCCCCAGCGGAGTCGCCATCTCTTGTTTGACACGGAGAGGGTTGGCTGGTGTAACGCTTCCTGGAATCAGATGGAAAAGATTACAGCCGGCTTAATCTTCCGGTTACAAGGGAGGGGGAATATTGAATCTTGAATTCCCCCTTTGTTTAGTGCTGGGTTCTTCGTGTGGCGGTGGAGAGTGAATCTTGTTCTCCGTTGACCAGATGACTGTTCGGACCGTCGGGGATCTTCTCTTCGGTCGGTAGAGGGAGTAACTCAGCTCCGTCTACCAAAACTCTAGAGGAGGAGGTAGGCGAAGAGCGGCTAATACTCAGTAAGCTCGCTGAAGGGTTTTCTCTCTCTCTGTCGTTGATCTCTCCTTTGATTGTCGTCTTTTTTCCTTCTCGTCGTCAATTGTCCTCCTCTCCTTCAATAGTGACGGGACTATTTATAGAGTTTTTAGGGGGTGATCGTGCCCCCTAAAAGTGCTCCACGATGAGGGCCAACTTCCCCGCTATATGGGCGGCGGATGGCGCCATAATCGGGGTAGTTGCAACCGAGACGTGGGTGTCGAGCCGACGCGTCTTGATGCTGAGGCGCGGGCTTCGGGCTGACGCGCCTTGATGCTGAGACGCGGGCTTCGGGCTGACGCGCCTTGATGCTGAGACGCGGGCTTCGGGCTGACGCGCCTTGATGCTGAGACGCGGGCTATCTCTCGCGTCTTGATGCTGAGACGCGGGCTTCGGGCTGACGCGCCTTGATGCTGAGACGCGGGCTATCTCTCGCGTCTTGATTGTCACATTTAGCCTTGCGCCTGGATCTTGGATCTCTGTGTTTTGGTGGCTTGTCTTGGTGATTTTTAGACAGCCTACAGTGATGCTTGCCTCATGTTGATTCATCGGCATATGTATGTCTGCGTGTTGGTCTAATTACTTTCCCACTTGGATGACGGGGAATCATTCTTGGACTTGTTTGTAGCCTTCATAGATGTCATTGGCCTACAAGTAGACTTTCAATAATGGGATCAAAAGAGCGACACACAAGGGAGGCTAAGGAAGAAGACACAACATACATCAATTGAAAGTGAAGAAGTTGTACATCTATTAGCATATGTTTGGTGATCAATCTCCATGTTCCATCAAGCACTTGTTCTAGACAAGGCTCTAAATGAGGCACACATGAATCATATGGAATTACAATAAGAACTAGCCAAGCAATGAAAGTAACCCATCGGAGAAGAGAAGACCATACAACTTGCAAGATGAAATATAGCAATCACCCATGAGTTAGTAGTTAAGCAAGATTAGTGTTAGCTAGTCATGTAGAAGGAAATTAGTCACTAACCATTACAAAGAAAAGCAAAGCATGAAGTAAAATTGCAAGGAAATAAAAGCATGAATTAAAGAAAGCAAGTAGTACTAGAAATTGCTCAAGTAGAGTGAAGAGAATGGATGAATCCTGCTCCTCAAGTTGTCACCCCTTGATTACACAAGCTCTCTCTCTTACAATCTCTCTCTTGCAAAGATTTCTAGAGAAGAAGAAGAGGGTCTAAAGAACTAAAACCTAGAGAAAAACCTACAAAAATTACAAGCATCTACTAATTTCTCCTCTCTTCTCCATTCCGTCCTTGCTCGCAGGTCCAGGTGCAGTATTTATAGGGCTCAGAGAGAAGCTTCGAGATCCAGGTTGTTGGCGCAAAATCCGGGATCCAACTGCCTTATCCTTGCCGCAAAATGGCGGGAAAATCCCGGAAATTGCGGCTCAACTGACTCTGTTGAGTAACAACTTTCTGGTACAGGTTGGTTACGAGGTTGTTATCCACGTGGCCTTCTAGAATCTTGAGTTGTTACGTAGATTTCTCTGGATCCTAGATTCAAAATTGGGCTTTATCTTGGGCTTGGAATTAATCTCTTTAATTATTGCTAATAAAGTGATTATTGGGCTTTCTCTCATTTCAGTTGTGGACCTGTAAAAATATAGAGAAGATGAGTAAAAATCATATATTTATTTGCAATATGCATGGGGATTATGTGGTAAAATATGCAATATTGTGTATCAATCACACCCCCACACTTATTCTTTTGCTCGTCCCGAGCAAAACAAAGAAAAAGAAAAGAAAAACTATACTACAAATTTTATTACACCACTTTCGCAGGTGACGCGATTGCACTGAGCACGTGCAACAAACCCGTTAAACCTCTAGGTTACCCTAGAGGAGGAGTGTTGTCCTGAGGGTTTTCAGCGGATTACACCCACAAAATCCATAAAGAAAGAAGACAAATGTTAGTGTTTTGAAAATGCATTTGAAAGAGAGACATGTTTCGAACTATTTTTGCAAAAATATAAGTGATCTTAGGTCATAAGTCCACCTATAATTATTCTTTCTTAAACTTAGTCTCTATGCAAGATCTTGTCTTCAATTAAGGTAAGAATTCAAAATTGGATTGAATATTTATCCTTCATAAAACCTAGATAGTATGTGTTGGCCCAATGGCCTTCCACTCTAGTTTTGATGATGATCAACTCATGTAGTTATGTTTACTAATATTCTTGTGTTTCTAAGTTTCAGATCATTAACAGGATATTAGGTTGGTGATTAGCTTCAACAAGATGATTAGAAGCTATTCATGATGATTCCGGTGCCAAAGCTTAAAGAGATTATACCTTTGCACTTGGAGAATCACGGAGTTTGAACCGAGTCTACTTGAAGATGGAAGATCGACAAGAAGACTTAGGTATCTAGTTTAGAGTTTGTGTTTAGATCATATTTGTAAAGCTTAGTTTAGTTGATATGCTCAAGTGCACAAAACACACACGTTTCATGATTTGGTTTTTGGTTTTCATGAATAATAGATCAAAATAAGTTTACTTTATTTCTATGTATATTAGATATGTTCTAGATATACATACATGCTTTAAACTTACTAGACAAACTTATTTTGACTATCCTATTCATGTTTTGGAAAATCAAGTTTGATAAAAATACAAGTTTTGTTTTTGATAAAATTGGCAAGACACAAAAATGAATTGATATGTTGATATATTGTCTTGAAATTTTTATCACATGTTATGTTTCAACATAAAATGATAAAACAAGTTTTATGGAATTTTCAGAAATGATAAAAGGTTTTTACAAATATTTTTCCAAAATTTTCTGACCCTATTTTGTGCTGACAGGCTGGTCGGTCGACCGCGACGGTCGACCGCACCAAGGGCCGGTCGACCGTTGCGGTCGACCGACGTGCACAGACGTGCACGTCTGTTAGGCACAGACACGGTCGACCGGGACGGTCGACCGAGTTGAGAGCTCTGCTCTCGGGTTTTCTCGGTCGACCGGGCCCGGTCGACCGCTGTTGCCCAACGGTCATAATTCTGACCGTTGGCGGTCGACCGGACCGGTCGACCGGCAGTCTGTCAGACTGCCAACTCAGCCTAACGGCTAGTTTTGTATAGGGGCTATATAAACCCCATCTCTTTGGGATTTTAGCCAAGTTTTTTTAAGAGAAAAAATACTAGTTTTCTGAAGTGTTTAAAGAGTTTTCAAAAGAGTTTTAAGTGCAAAAACTTCTCATCTTTATTGTTTTAGGTTTTTTTTGGAAAATCAAAGAAAAATAGGTTTTGGGATTTTGCTTAGATCTTCAATTCTATCATATTGCAAGTATTTTCCTAAAGATTTTTCTTTGTTGCTTGTTTCCAAAAAACTTTGTTTCCACACTTGAGCTATCATCTATCCTAAACTATTAGGATCTTGTTTTTGTGGAAAAGATAAAAGAAAAAAAGAAAGAGAAGTTTTTGAGGTTGTTTGTGTAAACCTCATTGTTGTAAACACCCTTATACTTGTGAATCCCTCTTCGGTAGAGGTGATCGGGTGATTGTGTTGTGGATCCTCTTAGGTAGAGGTGATAGTGTTTGGTTGTGAGCCTCTTCGGTAGAGGTGTGTGGATTGGTTGTTGTATTGGCTACGGGCCTTACCCTCGGTTGTGAGGTGGTTGTTTGAGAGAGGAGTTTGGTACTCCTAGAGTTGTAAGAAATCCTCTTTGGTAGAGGTTCCCTCGGTGGGAGTTGAGATAGTGGAAATCCTACACGGTGGTGTAGGCGGGGATGTAGAGCAAGGTGCTCGAACCTCGAAACAAATCTTTGTGTTTGCGTATTGATCCATTGTCTCTCTAACTCTCTCTCATTTATATTGTGCAAAGCATCATACTTCATATCATCATATCATATTTGCTGTGTTGAGCATAACTCATATTGCCATATCATATTGCTTGTGTTGCCTTGCATTTCATTTCATTTTGCTATATCCTTTATTGCTTGGCTTGATTGTGTGTGCACATTGCTTGGATTGCTTGTGTGTGTGTGCCTAACTTATACTCATCCAACAAGAGCTTCATATAGCACCTCAAACCATTTCAAGGGGAATCAAGGGGAGTTAGTCCAGAGCCTCGCAAGGGGAATTCGGCTACACTTGTTGTATTGTATTAGTTTGTGCATAATTTGCATTAGCTTCCGCATTTAGCGCACTTAGTTTGCATTAAGTTTATTAGATTAGCACTTACACCTATTCACCCCCCCCCCCTCTAGGTGAACTTACAATTGGTATCAGAGCTAGTGCTCCTGATACTTAGGCTTAACATCCTAGGAGTGATCCATTTGCTTGCTAATCTCATTTGCATTTGTTTGTTTGCACATTCATATATAGTTTACCATGGACTTCATGACCCCTCCTAGCTTTGACCCTTCCAACATTGATGTTTGGAAGTATAGGATGTCCATGTACCTAAAGACCCTAGGTTTGCATGTTTTCCTTGCGGCCACCAAGAGATGTTATCTTGGTGATAGCAATCATATAGGGGCCAATGCACAAGCCCTAGAGGCCATTAGAAGCACATTGCCTAAAGATTATCTCTTATGTGTTTCTAACTTTGATTCCGCCTTACAGTGTGGAACAAATTGACAACCACCACCACCTCCAAGTTTCAAGTCCAAATCCAACAAGAAGAGGAATATAGTGGAGAATCCGAACCACAACAATGCTATATGGTCCAAGGGAATGACTCCCTTGAGGTACATTCGGAACCCCACTATGATAGTGATGATTGTTCTAGTTCTTCAAATGATCATATTGATGTCCATGCTATAAATGAAGAACTTTCAATTGTTTGTGAAAAACTTATAGAAAAATATAAGATTTTGAAAAAGAAAAGTCTAGGAATTGAAAAAGAAAATAAGTGTTTACAATCTAGACTTGATATTGTTTTGCAAGAGAAGGTTGAGGTCTATAATGAAAGGGATTCATTGAGATCTCAATTAGAACTTGCACTTAAGGAAAATAAAGTTTTAAAATCTAAAAATGATTGTGAAATCTTTGAAGAAAAATGAAAATTTGTCTTCAAAAGTTGATTTTGTTTTAAAAGAGAATGTTGATTTGAAAAATAAAATTATTTCTATTTCAAATGATCTAGATGTTTATTTAGATAAGAATATTGTTTTGCAAAATAAAATTGATGCACATGCTTGCCATGCTAGTGTAGCTTCTTCATCTAGTCTACCTAATGCATGTACCTCTTCTTCTAAAATTATTGATAATATTTGTATGTTAAAGAAGAGAGTAGATTGTTTGGGCTCCACTATAAGCCAATGTGCCATGAACCACTCACGGTTGGAAATCTTGGTTCGAAAAACAAGTTCCATCCTTTATGCATGCACACCCATCACGGCATACACATGCTTCACACGGACACCATCAACACAAGTATGCTCATGTGTACACATGTACACATTGTGGCCGAAAAGGCCATCTTGCTAAATTTTGCTATGATCGTTTACATGTTGAAAATTTAGCCAAGAAGTTTGTTTGGGTTAGAGAAGGTACTAACCCCCATGGACCCAAAAGAGTATGGGTACCAAAGACCACCCCTCCTATTATTTTGATGTAGGTGTGGGCTCTCACATGACGTGAGAGTGATGACACTTGGAGTGGATGCGTTCCGGACTTCATGGAAATCAAATGGATGCATCACTTTCAAGGGAAGATTTGGTGGAGATGACCACCATGTTTTGGAGACAAGGAGAGTTGCTTCTTCGGTTTGGTAACAATCCTTTACTCCCATTTATTGTTTACATGCTTTCCATGTTTTAATGTTTATAGCATGTTTTTGATGTCTATGGATTAGTATGTTCATTCCATGTTTATTAGATCCTTGACATACATGTATAGTATTTGAGACACATATGCTTATATGAACCCATTTAGTGTTCTCACTTTTGTTTAAGCTATAATGTACATCATGAATCTAATACATGTGAATTACATAGTAATCATGTTTTAGTTTTATCATGATGATTTTTATATTGTGTTTTGATGCTTCATGTTAAGGTTACTTGTTTAGATGTTAGTTTTCATTAAGACTAGGAATTATACTTGTACATAGAGTGGGCTACAAATAAATCTATATATGTTGAGCTTGATTGCTTATTTGAACCCATTAGATGTGCTAGTATAGTCTAGTTTTGATGATTCATACATTTCAAACGTGTATTCCATTTTTAGATTTGTTTTATGAGTTTTCATTTCATGTATATGTGTATTTTGCCAAACTTGAAGATATACATGTATACCCCTTGAGTCATTTGCCTTTCATGCAAATATCTATTATGGACTCAAAGTGTGTTTAAGGGATATGTATGTATACTTCTTGTGTTGACAAATCATACATATACCTTGAAAAGAATTGGTATCAAATTGTTTTAATGAAAAGCTAAATTTTCATACTTTTCATGCTTTTCATGTTTTCATGATTGTCATGTTTATTGTGTCAATATTTAACTTCATGTATATGTCCATCTTATCCAAACTATTGACTATACATGAGTATCCTTTTTGAGCCACGTGCCTTAATGCATATATTTGTGGACTCGTTATGTTTTGGATATGTATGTATATTTAGCTTGTATTAGACATACATATGCCTTGAAGATAAATAAGGAGTTTTATATGATTTTTCATGTTTTTGATGGAATTATGTTTTAAGGAATAATTGAGCTTAATGAAATATTTTTCATGATTATGATCTTCACATATTATTTGTACACTCATATCTATTGCTCATGTTTTGTTTCTCATGAGTTATGCTTTATTGGTTAGTGAGTGATGATAATCATGTGAATTTCAATTTTGTTTTATTCCTTGCTTGAAGGATTTCGTGCTAGTTAACAAGTTTTCCATTTAACTAGTTGCGGTGTTCTTCATTTTGGTAGTGATTTTCAAACAAAACTACATTTTCAAATCTATCTTTGAAAACCCCTACCTTCTAAGGGCGGTAGGATGGGAGATCATGTTCATGTATGCCCTAAATTGAAGATCTTTAAAACTTGAATTATGATTGGGTGGTAGAGAATATGATGTATACACTTGAACTTATTGTTATGTCAATTGGTATCATTGAACTCTTTCAATTGGTATCATTTTGATCTTCTGGTATACTCATATATGTTTTGTATGTATGTATGCTTTAAATTCCAAGTATATCAATTTCTATTGGTATCTATTTTTCATACATATATATGTTTGTGTTTATGCTAGTGCTTGAGTTTCAATTTTGTTTAAATTGATTACTTTTAAATGTTATCAAGACTATGCATATTTTAGTTTGTATTTCATAAAGGGGGAGAAAATTTGATTTTGTATTTCAATTGGTATTTGTACTCCCACACTTTATGATTAAAAGTTGTTATTTTAAACATATGATATCAACATCAAATTATATGTTTTAAAATGAACAATTCTTACAATTGGTATCAATGTATCTATGTAAAATCTTTTCAATTGGTAAAATATTTACAATTGGTATCATATTTAAGAAATTCAAAATTTGTTTTGGTTCCAAGATTCATGTTTAAGAATTCAAGACTTATGTTTAATTACAATTGGTATTTTCAAAATTTTGTTTAAAGAAAATATTCAAAGTTTTGATTTGTATTTCCTATATGCAAGGAGAGCTTAACATCTCTCTTACATATAGATTCATGTTGAGTATATTTATAAATTGAGGAGCTTGACAACTCTTCTTTATATGATATACGTGTGTAGGGGAGCTTCACATCTCCTCTTATGCATTACATAATATGTGTTATGTGAATTGGGGCTTGTCATCCTTTCTTCATGTATGCATATGTGTAGGGAAGCTAACTTAGCGTCTTCCTCTTCATGAATGTATATAGCATATAACATATATTGATCCTTGTTTATTGGTATCAAGATACTTCATTGACATATTTTTTAATTGATATCATGTTGTGTAGTCACCCCTTATTGATTTTTTTTTGTTTTAGACAAAAAGGGGGGAGAACATTGTTTGCATTGTTTTGATTGACAAAAAGGGGGAGAAAGATTTTTACCCCTCATTTTATCTATGGTTTTGATTGTTTACCCCTTTGTTGATGATTGACAAAAAGGGGGAGAAGTATTTGAGTTTTATATGCATGCTTATGTTTTATATGCATATATTATGTTTTAATCTCAAGAATATTAAGTTTAATTGATATATAGAGTTTGCTTTGTAATTGGTATCTAGAGCTTATTTTTGTTTTGAATATTCCATTTGATATCTAGAACATTTATTGTTTATGCATACGCATGTTTCATGTTAACATTCATTGCATATATTTATTGTTTATCCCTATGCATGAGTTAAGGGGGAGCTTCCTTGAAGCTTATCTTTAATCCATGCATATATAACTCCATGAGTTTTGTCATCATCAAAAAGGGGGAGATTGTTGGCCCAATGGCCTTCCACTCTAGTTTTGATGATGATCAACTCATGTAGTTATGTTTACTAATATTCTTGTGTTTCTAAGTTTCAGATCATTAACAGGATATTAGGTTGGTGATTAGCTTCAACAAGATGATTAGAAGCTATTCATGATGATTCTGGTGCCAAAGCTTAAAGATCATACCTTTGCACTTGGAGAATCACGGAGTTTGAACCGAGTCTACTTGAAGATGGAAGATCGACAAGAAGACTTAGGTATCTAGTTTAGAGTTTGTGTTTTAGATCCATATTTGTAAAGCTTAGTTTAGTTGATATGCTCAAGTGCACAAAAACACACACGTTTCATGATTTGGTTTTTGGTTTTCATGAATAATAGATCAAAACAAGTTTACTTTATTTCTATGTATATTAGATATGTTCTAGATATACATACATGCTTTAAACTTGCTAGACAAACTTATTTTGACTATCCTATTCATGTTTTGGAAAAATCAAGTTTGATAAAAATACAAGTTTTGTTTTTGATAAAATTGGCAAGACACAAAAATGAATTGATATGTTGATATATTGTCTTGAAATTTTTATCACATGTTTATGTTTCAACATAAAATGATAAAACAAGTTTTATGGAATTTTCAGAAATGATAAAAGGTTTTTATAAAATATTTTTCCAAAATTTTCTGACCTTGTTTTGTGCTGACAGGCTGGTCGGTCGACCGCGACGGTCGACCGCACCAAGGGCCGGTCGACCGTTGCGGTCGACCGACGTGCACAGACGTGCACGTCTGTTAGGCACAGACACGGTCGACCGAGTTGAGAGCTCTGCTCTCGGGTTTTCTCGGTCGACCGGGCCGGTCGACCGCTGTTGCCCAACGGTCATAATTCTGACCGTTGGCGGTCGACCGGACCGGTCGACCGGCAGTCTGTCAGACTGCCAACTCAGCCTAACGGCTAGTTTTGTATAGGGGCTATATAAACCCCATCTCTTTGGGATTTTAGCCAAGTTTTTTAAGAGAAAAAATACTAGTTTTCTGAAGTGTTTAAAAGAGTTTTCAAAAGAGTTTTAAGTGCAAAAACTTCTCATCTTTATTGTTTTAGGTTTTTTTTTGGAAAATCAAAGAAAAATAGGTTTTTAGGATTTTTGCTTAGATCTTCAATTCTATCATATTGCAAGTATTTTCCTAAAGATTTTTCTTTGTTGCTTGTTTCCAAAAACACTTTGTTTCACACTTGAGCTATCATCTATCCTAACTATTAGGATCTTGTTTTTGTGGAAAAGATAAAAGAAAAAAAGAAAGAGAAGTGTTTGAGGTTGTTTGTTGTAAACCTCATTGTTGTAAACACCCTTATACTTGTGAATCCCTCTTCGGTAGAGGTGATCGGGTGATTGTGTTGTGGATCCCTCTTAGGTAGAGGTGATAGTGTTTGGTTGTGAGCCTCTTCGGTAGAGGTGTGTGGATTGGTTGTTGTATTGGCTACGGGCCTTACCCTCGGTTGTGAGGTGGGTTTGAGAGAGGAGTTTGGTACTCCTAGAGTTGTAAGAAATCCTCTTTGGTAGAGGTTCCCTCGGTGGGAGTTGAGATAGTGGAAATCCTACACGGTGGTGTAGGCGGGGATGTAGAGCAAGGTGCTCGAACCTCGAAACAAATCTTTGTGTTTGCGTATTGATCCATTGTCTCTCTAACTCTCTCTCTTATATTGTGCAAAGCATCATACTTCATATCATCATATCATATTTGCTTGTGTTGAGCATAACTCATATTGCCATATCATATTGCTTGTGTTGCCTTGCATTATTTCATTTTGCTATATCCTTTATTGCTTGGCTTGATTGTGTGTGCACATTGCTTGGATTGCTTGTGTGTGTGTGCCTAACTTATACTCATCCAACAAGAGCTTCATATAGCACCTCAACCCATTTCAAGGGGAATCAAGGGGAGTTAGTCCAGAGCCTCGCAAGGGGAATTCGGCTACACTTGTTGTATTGTATTAGTTTGTGCATAATTTGCATTAGCTTCCGCATTTAGCGCACTTAGTTTGCATTAAGTTTATTAGATTAGCACTTACACCTATTCACCCCCCCTCTAGGTG
>JAVJIF010019889.1:0-67210 GCA_038442645.1 Agave tequilana | reverse complement strand
AGCTTGGATTATGATGAGGTGTCGTCTGCACTGATGAGTTATGAGACAAGAAAGAAGGAGAGGCATCCTTCTCAGTCAGGGTCATCGGCGGAGGCATTGGAAGAGGCAGAGGTTCATTAAGGAAGGGAAAGGAGATTAGAGGAAGATCGAAATCCAGGCCGGATTTCAGAAATCTGAAGAGGAATCATTGTGCCTTGTGCAAGGAACTGGACACTGGAAAGCAGAATGCCCAAGGCCAAAGATAAGAAGGTGGAGTCAAAGACCGAGGCAAATCTCACACAGGCGGATGGATCGGATGATGACTCTTCAGTGTTCTCTCTCTCGGTTACTACACCTACTATTAGTACTCAGATAGTGCTGAGTGGATCTTGGATAGCGGAGCCACCTATCATGTGTGCCCGAACAGGGCCTGGTTTTCTAGCTTTGAGAAGCTGGATGGATGTTACACGGTCATGGGGGATGACCATCCGTGTAATATAGAAGGTATGGGTTACAGTTCGCATCAAGATGGATGATGGGATAGTTCGAGAGTTGAAAGAGGTGAGGTAGGTACCTCATCTAAAAAGAAATCTTATCTCAGTTGGCACTTTGGAAGCATCGGGCTGGTGATATCTGTTCGAGATGGCGATCTCAGGATATCAAGGGCTCGATGGTGGTGATGAAGGGCGTTCGCCGAGGAAATCTTTACTACTTGAAGGGTAGGTATGATGACAGATCAGGTGGAGACTTCGAGTTCTTCAGATAAAGATGGCCGGAGGACTGGCAGGGAAAGGTCGGACACGAAGATGGAAGGTCTTTGCAAGCTCCTGCAAAGAAGGAATCCATGAAGGTGCTGCTACCTGCAATTTGGAAGTGGACACAGCGTTCTGGACAAGAACAGTGAGATTCAGCACCAATACTCACCACAATGAAGGTCTTCTTGATTGTGTTCACATGAGCGTATGGGGACCTGCTAAGACGGCATCGCTTGGAGGTCACAGGTACTTTGTCTCGTTTATTGATGGTTCATCTAGGCAGGTTGGATATATCCGATGAGACAAGGGGAGAAGCCCTAGATGGTTGATGAAGTGGAGAGGAAGAATGGAGAGGCGATAGGTAGGAAAGAGAAAAGAGTTCATATTGGTAATGTTGGAAAGGACATGTCCACAGTTCCTACAATTTGGCCAGAACACAGGGATTGCAACTCACTTCACAACAGGTAAGATGGGTTGGCTAAAGATTTAGTCCGTTCCTTACTGGAGGAGGTTCGGAGGCTGTTGTCTAATGCAGGATTAGACAGGTCGTTTTGGGCTGAGGCGACTGAGTATGCTAGCCATCTCATGACAGATCGACTACAATTGGAGGTAGAGCTCCACTGAATATTTGGTCTGGAGAAGCTGCTCAAGATCATGGTGTGTCTGCGGGAGTTTGAAGTCCGGCCTACTTCAGTGCCAAGAGAGTGGCAAGGTGAATCCGCGGGCAAGAGGTTGTCTGTCTACTTGGTGTCAAAAGGAACAGCTACAGGTTATGGGACCCCGAAGACAAGAAGATCGTGATGAGCGGCATGTCACATTTGGAGAGACTTCAGTGTTGAAGTCCACTGTCTCTCTCAGCCAGGTGGAGAGGACGGAGACCAAGGAAGGATTGCAGCGGGTGGAGGTTGATTGCTACTCCATCATCTCCAGTTGGTTCGGCATCAGAGGAGACTCATCATCGGAGGTGACACCGGGAGGAGTTCAATATACAAAGGGTGATGCTGAACAGATTAAAGACATTGTTGAGGATGTCAAGTTATTTGCAGCCATTGGAACTAAGGTGAAGCCACGCTTGTGGATAAAGAAGCATGAATCTCAAGCTTGTGGTCGTGACAAGCTGAAGTTGAAGGCCGTTGCTCTCCATGATGGTCGGGAAGAGGTTCATATGATCATCAGTCAGACAGGTTCGCTGCTGCAAATAGAGGTACCATGTTGTGAGCTTGTTGAAGCTCATTTTAATGAACTACGGTTAGCTTGATCCTTTTGGGCAAAGGTACGTAGGCAGCCGTAAAGCGCAGCCATTTGGTGATGCAACTCTTATGAAGCCTTTTGGGTTCTCGAGATGTTATTTTGGATCTTCACGTAGAGGTGAAGAGTTGTGGCTTATTGAAGCTTCAAGTAGAGATGGAGAGACTTCAACGTAGAGGTGAAGAGACTTCATGTAGAAGTGAAGTGGTGTGGCAGTTGGATCTCACGTAGTGGTGAGATGGTGTGATCTCGATGAACAGGGTTATCTTCCGGTTAGAAGATGTTGAGCTTGCATAAGGAGTGGTGTGCATCCAGTTGAGCGATGATGTTTGGTGTGTTCTACGCAGACTTGGTTGGACCGTCAGTGGAAGACAGGTAGACTAGATAGAGTTAGTCAGTGGAGAGTCAGTGTTGGCTCATAAGGAAGTCTTCGTTAGGTCGTGAAGTTGCGGAGAGGGAGCCACGGTTAGTGATCGGCAGGTATGAAAATTCTCCTAAGGTGAAGTGCAGGGAGGCATGTGCGATTTTTCCAGGAATAGATGAGCTAAAGATTCCAAGCCGAGATCGTGTGTCATTTCGCCGAGATCGTGTGTCGATTTCGACCGGTGCGCGCAAGCCGAGATCGGTGTCGATTTCGCCGAGATCGTGTGTCCATTTCGCCAGGTGATGGACTGGGGTTCGTTGGAGTTCGGCTCAGATTTGGAAATCTTCGCCGAGGTGGAGAATTGTTGGAAAGAGAATTATTACCTAGGAAGCTGACTGGATTGCAAGATTGCCAAGTGCCGTCGAAGATCGCCAAGGAAGTCGACGATGAAAGGCAAAGGGACAGCGGCAGGAAATAGCAGCGGCAGAAGACAGAGGGTCGGTCGACCGGCCCGGTCGACCACGTGCACAGCATGCACAGAGCTTTGGGCGGTCGACCGGCCCGGTCGACCGAAGTGCTCTGACTGCAGGAACCAAACTCTTGGGTTTTTCTGGTCGACCGGCCGGTCGACCAGAATGGACTGACTGTAATCAACCCAGCTCTCGGGTTTTCTGGGTCGACCGTCGGGTCGACCAGAAAGAGGAGGTCGGTCGACCGTCCCGGTCGACCGACAGTCGGGTTTTGGGTGAAATCTGCTGATTCGCTGATTTGGGTATTTAAGCCTAATGTTATTTCTAGGGTTTAGAATCTTGGAGAAGCCTGCGAAATTGTATTAGCTGGGATTTCTCTTGCATTCAAAGAGACAAAGAGCTATTGTAATCTCTTCCTAATATAAATCTCTCCATTGATTGCCCCGAGGACGTAGGCATTGAGCCGAACCTCGTTAAATCTCGTCTTTGTGATTTGTGTGTTCTTCGTGTGATTGTTGGGTTGTTTTTTGTGCTGGAGATCTTGGGATTCTCTATTGTTTGTTGTTGTGATTGGATTGCGCGCGCACAACATACCATATATGGAGGAAATTACATCAGCACCGATGAGTGCCGTAATAGGTTATACATGATTGTAGAGCGAAGAGGCAAACAAATATGGGTGTAGGCTAATAAGACAGATCATGGATTGACAAGTGGGATAGTGGATTAAAAAGTCGCACACTGTGCCACATTACATCCATGCATGAGCCTTGGATTTCAAGATCAAATAGAAAGTGGCAGAAATCTCAAAACTTCAGTGAGATGTTTAAGCAAAGGGGAGGAGAAAAGCGGACAATACAGATACTCTGATATCCAGTAACACACGCCACATCCACCTTTTTCTGCAGACTAATACTAATGTTAAAAGACTGATTCACATATCTTAGACAATCAGACATTATCAAATTCTCATAGTTTCGATGCATTTATCATTTAATAACTAAGAAGTCGAGATCCGTGAATTAGTTGGTCCATTGTTCATTATGAATAGCAAATACATTTCTCATAGTATTTTGGCTTTTATACCAATCGTTGTGACTTGTGTATATATTCAGGAATTGTTCAAGTACTTGTCAACATATGTAAGTTGGAAAATATATAGTATCTATATATGTGCGGTGGGGATTTTCCACCACAGACGATTGGACGCTCCCGATTGAATCTGCAAAAACACAAGAAAGAAAGACGCTTTTCAGGTCAAGAGCACATTGTGATGCCCGCCAAAGCCCCTCGGGCGTGAGATTTGGGAGAAAGCAAGAGTGCTTGTGGGTGATGTTTCTGGTGATTACCAAAGCTAACCCCCCTTCTCAATGGAGGAGATATATATATGTACTTGCCGGGTTGTTGGTGAGAATGAAAATAGCGAAGATTCCCGTAATTGCACGATCTCTGGATCATAACCGCTTCGGCTGGTTTAGATAGACACGCAAGGGATTTTGTTCTTATCCACAACTATTTGCGTGAGTTGTTGAGATTCACGCATAGAGGGATTCGCCGCTATCTGCCACCGTTTGAGCCGCATATCTTGTAACAGTTTTGATTGCCGCGCCGAGATTGATTGGATTGATATGCCGAGAAATTCGTCCTTATCCGTAGTTGCCCGCTTAGCTGTAGAGCTGTTACAACTATCTGAGTTGTACAACGCCAGAAGCGTAGGAGAAGATCATGGCTCGCAACTGATTCCGAAATTTGTGGAGACCATGTTGCTGATCTGTCGCTGAAGTGGAAGCAGAAGTCCCCGAAAGGGCCTTCGTTATAGAGACTGATGCCACAGAATGGCTGAGTAGCTCCAGTTAAGTTGAGGGTCCGGATGGATTGTTCTGAATCGATGTGGTCCCGTGGATGGCCCTGAGAGTTGAGGATCCGGACGGATGGCTCCGTATTGATATGGGCTCAGGGCAGAACCCAAGACCTTTCCCTTGAGCCCATGTTGGGCTTGATGGCGTGTTAAGTTTGCAGGTAGAAAGGTGGTTGACCGCTTGGGACGCCTCTGACGTAGCAAGACATGTGTCGTGATCTTAAGGGTTGAAAACCAACCACTACAGTTGCCATTCATGTTGGTGCAGTGTTTTAAATGTCAGATATCTGAAAATATCGAATGTCGTAATTTGATATCGGGTTTCGGATTTCGGAGATATTTCGGGGCCATCTAGTAAATTTCTGATGTCGTAATCTGATGTCAGATTTCGGATTTCGAAGATATTTCAGGGCCATCTAGTAAATTTTAGATGTCAAGACGGATAATAAATATATATCCTACATGTCTTAAATATTGTAATCTTAAAAATCTTATCAAGATAATATATACACAACTTATGCAAAACTACATGAATATGTTTAAGATAAGTATAATTTATCTTAACATTTTGCATACACTCAACTTTCAAGACCAACGTATTGGGTTTTTTTTGAAATGTCACCGACATATTAGATATTTTCCGAAATGTCAGCCGGCATTTTCCAAAACGCCATTTCAAATGAGAGTGGGGATGTCGTGGCGGTGAGGGGTGAAAACGAAATGTCGGCAGACATTTCGGAAATGACGGCCTACATTTAAAACAATGTGTTAGTGATGTCATGCTTCACCAAGTTTTGTAGAAGGGGTGGTCGATCTGCAGTCCGGCAATGAATACGGCTGAAGCGACATCATGGATACAGTTATAGACCAACGTCATCTGACTTAGGAAATAACTGATGTAGCGCTTGAGAGTTTCTCCTTGCTTCATCTTGACCATAAGGAGATGGTTGTTCTTCTTGAACTCCCCCGCAAGGCATATTGATTGAAAAAGGCATCACTGACCTCCTAAAAATTCCAGAGAGACCGAGAAAGGAGAGAACCAATTTAAGGCCATGCCCTTAAGGCTAGGCGAAAATATTCAACACATGAGGTCGTCGTGAGAGTAGACTGCCATCTTGACCTCATACACGAAGGTGCAGGATAGGGTCGTTACTCCGATATAGCAATTGAAGCTCGTATCACGGACTTCTTTGAAAACCAATGGGCATGATCTCTGAAAGCAAGGAATTGAAAATCCGTAGGATGGAATCTTGGCCCACCATGAGGTTTTGTTGGCCCAAAGGTCATTTGCCCTAGTTTTGATCATGATAATCTCGTGTAATTATTTATTTTAACATTTTCAATCTATATAAGCGTCAGAAAAATAAGATTGATTTCATAATGTATATGGCTTCTCTACAAAAACTCACAAGTTTGTGAAGCCTCAAGATGGTGATCCTAGAGCCAAGCACCCAAGATCGAGTCGTGAAACTCATACTAAGAGTTGAGCTCTAAGGGATTCATCTTGCAAGAAGTAGCTTTCAAGAAAAAGCAATTTTTCTTGCATTTTAAATGTAAGATTTTAGTTTGTTAAAACCAAGAATAGATGATATAGTTAGCTCATGAAATTGACACATACAAAAATATTCTCTGAATTTTTACTTCCAGAGTTTTGAAAATGATTTCAAATAGTTACAGAATGATTTTTTTTAAACGGTTTTGGGAAAATATCTTTTATTTAAAAGAGAGTTCATTTGTTACAAATATTAGTTCTACCTCTTAGATTTTGTATTGATATATGATCTCACAGTTTAGAACTTCATGATGTCCCATGAACTATATTTTGTATTCCTACATTGAAAAATATTGTAAAAATAAAATAGAATTCCAAATGTATTTTAAAACTGAGCGGTCGACCGAACCATCGACTGATGTGCACAAATATCATTGTGCATCTCGATCGACCGCCTTTCGACCGACTATAAGCCAATTGCTCTATGTTTTGTTCGGTCGACCGACGCGCCTGTTTGACAACATCTGTCCATGAGAGCTATATGATTAACTTTTTAGCTAGTGACTAAATCCAAAACGGTTGTATGGGTTCTCTCTAGTATTTTGATCTCCTATAAATAGAAACTCTGCAGACCATAAAGAAAATACATAGTTAATGATTGCCTAAGATTTACACTCAAAACTTTCCAAGAGAAAAGACTTCAAAAAAGAAGTTTTCAAAACAAAGCCCAATACAAATTTCTCTTGCTTTGATTCCCAAATCCACTGATTTCAAAGCTTCTTACCACAATCTTAGAGCTACTTGTTCCATTCCAGGTTATAGGATTGTGTTTGTGAGCCTGTTTTGATGATCCAAAAAGGTCACATCTTTCATTGTATTGAGAAGTGTTGTAGAAGTTGATGCCTCAATACGAGCTTGCGGGTTCGTCGTTGTAATGTGTTGCGGCACCAAGTGAGAGGACTTGCGGGTCCGGTTCGTTCATGCGAGAACATGTAAATAAGCAATCTTGCGGGGTCGAGTTATAGTAGGAATCCTTCATTGTGATAAAGGCGGAGATGTAGACCAAGTGGCTCGAACCTCGAAACAAATCATTCGTGTTTGCGATTGCTTTCTCTCACTCTCTCTAACTCTAACTCACTATTTACTATTGCATGTTTCTATTGCTCAATTTTATATTGCAATTTATACTCTTGTGCTATTGTGACTTGTGTTGAGATTGATACTTGCTAGTTAGCTAAAAATTAATTTTAATTTCACATTATTTGCCATCATCTTATAGCCATCACCTATTCATCCCCCTCTAGGTGATTTACAATTGATACCAGAGCTTGAACCCTAGTTTTTGGATTAACCATCTTAGGGAGATCCTTATTTGGCTATATTTGTTGTTCATTCATTTCCACGCTTGTATTCATGGCATCTCATGACTTTTCTAGTATCAAGTCCCCACTCAAATTTGATGGGTTGAACTTCCTATAGGGTTGAACTTCCCTATATGGGAGGTCAAGATGACTCTATTCCTCAAGTCCCTAGAAGTTAGAGTAGCAAAGACCATCACCAAAAATTTCATTGAGCCTCAAGGAAATCAGGACACATGGTTCGATGCAATGGCTAAGGACTATGAAACCAATGTCAAAGCCCAAATGCACTCAACTCAAGCATTGAATGATCTTTCTCGTGTGATTAATTGCAAATCCGCATATGAAGTATGGAATGATTTGATTGTTACTCATGAGGGTACATCTCAAGTTGAGAGTCCAAAATTGATCTTCGTTCACAATATGAAAATTTTTACATGCATAATAATGAAAGTATTGATGAAATGCCACTTGATTTACCAAGATTACTAGTGAGTTATCTTCTTTAGGTGACTCCATTGACTATGATCAAAAGATAAGGTATGATTTGGGAAGTAAAGGCTACAACCTTGAAGGAGCTAAATGATAAAGAGGAAATTGACTTCTTCGGGTTCATCGGAAATCTAAAGACCCACGAGATGGAGATGAAGGTACGAGAAAGAAGCTTCTAAAGAAAAAAGCTATCGTCTTTAGAGCATCCCCATCCATACCGGAAGAAGATTCCATGGATAAAAATGAAGAAGAATTCGCCGTGCTCATTAGAAAGGTGGGCAAGATGCTATAATAAGGGAAGGAGCAACTTTAGAATGTCAAGACCACAAGGCAAAAATGAAAGGAAGAAGGAAGAAATAGATCCATGCTATCATTGCAAGAAGACGGGACACCTAATAGCGGATTGTCCATCTCTTCAAGCGACTACGTCAAGAAGAAAGCACAAGAAGAAGGCCATGGTGACCACTTGGGACGATACGAGACCGAATCAGAAGAGAAAGTTGACACCGCAAATGTTTTCTTCATGACAAATGGAGATGAAGTAACCAAGGTAACATTTGAAACCTCTATTGATGAAGATGACTTGACCATGGATAAGCTTGCTAGATTTTTTGAAGAATTACTAGAATGTAATGAGATTTTCAAAATTCAAAATAAAAAGTTGAAAAGGAAAATGAATTTTGAAAAATAAGTTGGATATTGCTTTCAAAGAGAAAAATGATTTATCAATTTGTTTTGAAAAGACCAAAAAGGATTTTGAGGATCACAAACATATTTGCAAGGACAAAACCCTAATGTTTTTTTTGATAAAAATGAATTTTTGAATATTCAAAATAAAAATGATGTTTTGAACTCTACTTTAAAGAAGTGTGGTTTTAATATGAGTAAGATTAGTTCTATATTTCCAAAGGGCAAAACCCATAGGAAACTCACCTCTTCACAAACACACACAAAGCATGCTCACAATACACATCTCGCACATACTTACATGTATGGCAAAGTGTACACTTGTACACATTGTACCCACAAAGGCCATTTAGCCAAATTTTGCTATTCTAGGCTAAATATGAAAGATAAGAATGTTTGAGATTCGAGAAAACACCAACCCTCAGGACTCAAAAAGATTTGGGAACCAAAGAATTGCCTAAAGTTTTTGATGTAAGAGAGTCCTCCAAGACAGAGGGGGAGACATAACCTTGGTGGTGGATGCATTGGAGCTTGATGAAGATACAAATTTAATACTTCACTATCAAGAGAGCTAGGTGGGAGTCAACCACCTCTTTTTGGAGTAATACTTGTGTATATCGGTAACATCTCCAAAATAATTTAGTTAAAAAATTGACATACATGATTGGGATTGCCTATAGTTTAATGTTGTTCAATTGATTAGTGTAATACTTTACAATGAGTACATGGTCATGTTAGTTATTTTTAGACACTATACATGATTTCATTTAACCACATGCTCATGTTGATAGTTTAGTTCCTATTGTTAGTACTTCCATGCTTTCTTAGATTATCTCCATGTGTAGGAACAAGTGATTGATAACATGTTCTATGTTTGTACACTTGTATTTCTATTTCATTGATTTCATAGATGATACTTGCATCTTCTTGAATACCATGTTTATATCTTGAGATCATCACTTTTAGTTTAATCAAAATGATTTTTAGCATTTAATTCTCTATTAAGCAATTCAAATAAGAAATGCAAAGAGCACCTCAACTCATAATTTAGAGGAATGATGAGAAGAAGTTCAGGGCCCGTCAAGGGAATACAGCTTCATTTCTTATTTAATTAGCTTAATTTATGAATTAAATCTATGTATGATTTTTGTGAGATTTTTGACAAACTATTTTTCAAATATTTTGTTCGATTCTTGGACCATAGATTGTCTTTAGATATTTATAACAATCAATAGGATTTCATATAATTATTTTTAACATTTTTATTCTATGGAAACTATTTTAATAACTGCTCTTATCTATGTTTGTGGAGCAATCTCGTTTGACTGATCAGTCAACCATGTAAGTCTCAGGACTTACTGGATTGCTTCGGTCGATCGGGCGATCGACCGAGTAAGCCTGTAAATAGGCTTATCCCTTCTTGTGGTCGACCGACATCCACATATTATGTTTGTCAGTGCTCTCAGGTTGGTGTCGGTCGACCGACGGTCGGATCTGTATAAAAATGGGCTGTTGAAACCCTAAATTCTTTTCATCTCTCTCTTCTCTTCATCAGCCGACTTCCCCTCTTCTACCCAACAGCTCACTCAAATTCGTCCTAGATCTCAAAAATTCCACCAAAATTCTTCTAGATCTCTAGTCTACTCATCCACTCCTAAGTAAAGAAATTTCTGATTTTCTCAAGGTAATTTTCTCCCAATCTTATCTTTATTTATTTTCAAGTTTATTCAAGATTTATTCTGTAAATTACTTCTGACATTTGTGATATTATTCTCTGTTGTTCCATCTCATTTATCTAGCCTCTCACCATGTCTCATAAACATCAAAAGATTGAAAAATCCAAACAAGTTGAATCCTCATCTTCACCTAAGAATGTGTATATATCTGATAATGCTCTATATAAACATTCAGTATCAGCAGCAAACATATTTTTTCAGGTAGATGTGTAGTATTGGCTGATTTTGAACATTTGAACCTTGGTCCCATCCTTAGAACTAGTTCCTTAGAGTATTTTGTCACTATACGGAACAAGTCTACCCCGAATTGGTTCAGTACTTCTATTCAAATCTTTCATTTCATGATAATCGTATTAAATCTCGTGTCAAGAATGTTGATATCAATATCTCCCTTGAAAGATTTGCTAGGATTTTTAAATTGTCTTATGAAGATGTAAAAGTCTATCATCTAGATCTCATAGTTTTGAGTACCCTGACTGTGAGAATGCTCTTACCACCTCTCGTCTCTTGCAGGATTATAATCCGGGCCTTGTGAGGAATGAAGAGGTGAAGTGTTACACACTTCCCACTCAAATCATCGCAAAGATTATGTTTCATAATCTCCTTCTAAAATCAGGAGAATATAGTCATGCTCACGGTTGTTCCCCACTTCTCATTTATTGCCTTCTGTGAGGCATTAAAGTGAACATTCCTAGACTCATCATCGATTTTATGCTTTCCGATTATTTGTTGATTCCTAGAAGGAATCTCCCATACGAGATGATTCTTACTCATCTATTTAAGCATTTGAAGATTAATCTTTCAGATGAGAGACCCATCACCCCTTCCATTGACATCGATCGCACCCTCTTGAAGAGGACGCATGTTGGTCTTCGTGCTCAGGCTCCACCCCATCCTACCTCACCTCCTGCTCAGCCTTTTGCCTCTAGTTCCTCCTCTTCAGCTCTGATACCAATTGTAAATCACCTAGAGGGGGTGAATAGTTGATGGCTATAGGATGATGACAAATAATGTGAAATTAAAAACAATTTCTAGCTAACTAGCAAGCATCAATCTCAATACAAGTAACAACAGCACAAGAGTATAGATTGCAATATGAAATTGCACAATAGAAGCATGCAATAGTAAATAGTGAGTTAGAGTTAGAGAGAGTGAGAGAAAGCAATCGCAAACACGGATGATTTGTTTTGAGGTTCGAGCCACTTGCTTTACGTCCCTGCCTTTACCGCAATGAAGGATTCCTTCTATAACTCGATCCCGCAAGATCGCTTTTCTACACGTTCTCACAAGAACGAACCGGACCCGCAAGTCCTCTCACTTGGTGCCGCAACACCTTATAATGACGAACCCGCAAGCTCATATTGAGGCCTCAACCTCTACAACACTTCTCAATACAACGAAAGATGTGACCTTTTCTAGATCACCAAAGTAGGCACACAAACACAATCCTATAACCAAGAATGGAACAAGTAGCTCTGAGATTGTGGTAAAGAAAGCTTTGAAATCAGTGGAGCTGGGAATCAAAGCAAGAGAAATTTACATTGGGCTTTGTTTTGAAAAACTTCTCTTTTGAAACCAACCCAAGGCAGAAAAACAATTTTGAAATATTGAAATTCTATTTTATTTTTACAATATTTTTCAAATATGAATACAAAATATAGTTCATGGGATATCCTGAAGTCCAAAACTATGAGATCATAGATCAACACAAAATCTAAGAGGTAGAAATAATATTATGTAGCAAATAAACTCTTTTGAATAAAAGATATTTCCAAAAACCATTTAAATAAAAATCATTTTGTAACTATTTGAAATCATTTTCAAAACTATGGAAGGAAAAATTCAGAGTATATTTGTGTGTCAATCTCATGAGCTAACTATATCACCTACTCTTGGTTTTAACAAACTAAAATCTTACATTTAAAATACAAAAAAAATTGCTTTTCTTGAAAGCTACTTCTTAGAAGATGAATCCCTTAGAGTTTGACTCTTAGTATAAGTTCTATGACTCGATCTTGAGTGCTTCGCTCTAGGATCACCATCTTGAGGGCCTCACAAACTTGAGTCTTTATAGAGAAGCCAAATTCATTAGGAAATCAATCTTGTATCCTGAAACTTATATAGATTGAAAATGTTAAAATAAATAACTACATGGGATTATTACCATCAAAATTTGAGCAAACGATCTTTAGGCCAACAATCTCCCTTTTTTTATGATGACACAACACATGGAGTTATTTAAATAAATTGGAAAGAGGCTTCAAGTGAAGCTCCCCCAAAATATGTGCATACAAGAAAATGTGACATGCAAGTATCAATTTAATCATCGGAATAAGATATTCAATATGTGACAAAATCATTAATTTAAAGCATATGAATGTGGTATTCAATATATGAACTCTATGCAACACATTTATACATAAAATTAGGAATGAAAAAAACATATGCATAAACGTTTTCCTCCATCCTTCCAAAACCACCAACCTCGAAAAAAAATATGATAACCATCATAAGATCATCATGATGAGAGAGTTAAACCAACACATAACATATATAGCATAACTTAATGACGTCTCATAAAGCAACAATAGTGAAAAGGTTCTAAAAAAAAACTAATAGAAGTATCCAACAAAAAAACAAACCATCCAATATAAAAGCAAACTACATGAAGTGTCTAACAAAACACATGAAATATCCTACATAAAATAACTGCTATTTCTACTACTTCTCCCCCTTTTCTCGCTCATCAAAAAACGGGAGGTGCTCAAGCATCTTCTTCAGCTGATCCATATGTAGGTATCATGACCCAGCTGGGTTATGGCTTGTCCTTAACGATCCACTTCCGGACCATCTCCACGAGATTCTCAATGCGAGTCTTCGTGGGCTTATGAGGCTCGCTCTCATCGGAGCGTTCCTTGCGACATGGGGATGCGGATATATCTGCGATGCCTCCTGTTGTCTCCAGTGTAGACGGTATCCGTCGCATGTGGAGGCGAGGATGAGTATGAGATTCCTCAATGTCTGAGCCCCTCGAATAAGCTCTTTTGAGCACTTCAACATGAGAGCTGGCTATGAACGCTCGTTGCAGCCTCTAGGGCGGTCTTCTCTCACTCGCGAGTCGTCTCCACTTCTTGCATGTCCAATCGCTTTTGTAAATAAGCTAGCATCTATAGGAGTTGTCCTTCAGCGGGAACCAAGAATGACGCCTGTTGGCTGCCCTATCCGGTGTAGTCACTAGGGATGAGTGCTCCTCCAACTCGTTCAAGAACGATGATGAGGTTGACGGGATGGGGATCCACTGGGTCGTGCCCCCGGTGGCTACCTTCTTGCCTTCAGAGGCGGCGGTCTGCGAAGATTCCCTTCTTGGATAGGTCATCATTGTTGGAGATGCTATTTGAGAAGGATTTTTGGGCAAGTGTTTGGCAAAAAGGGAGGGAAGTGTTTAATCAAGAGCTCTCAGTGAAAGCACCAATGTGGTAGGGATTTTCCGCCACAGATTATTGGACGCTCCCGATTGAATCTGCCAAAACACAAGAGAGAAAGACGCCTTTCAGGTCAGAAGCACCGGTGTGGTGCCCGCCAAAGCCTTAGAGCATGAGAATGAGAATCCTAGTTAGGAGAAAGTGAAGAGTGCTTGTGGGTGGTGTTTCTGGTCATTATCAAATCCCCCTTCTCGATGGGGAAGGAGATATACATGTACCTGTCGGTTTGCTGGTGAGGATGAAGATAATGAAGATTTTCGTAACTGCACGATCTCTAGATCATAACAGCTTCGGTTGGTTTAGATAGCACGCAAAGAATTTTGTTGTTATCCACAACCGTTCCACTGGATTGTTAAGATTGATGCGTAAAGGGATTCATCGCTATCCGCCAACGTTTGAACTGCACATCTGCAAATCTTGTAACGATTTTGATCGCGTCGAAATTGTTTGGATTGATATGCTGAGGAATCCGTCCTATCCATAGTTGTTTGCTTAACTGTAGGGTTGTTAAAACTGCCTGAGTCGTACAACGCCTGGAGCATGAGGATGATCATGGCTCGCAACCGATTCTGAGATTTGCGAAGATCGTGCTTCTGATCTGTCGATAGAGTGGAAGCGAAAGTCTCTGAGAAGGCTTTCGTTGTAGAAACTGAGGTCCCCGAATACCTAAGTAGCTCCGATTGAGTTGAAAGTCAGGATGAAGGGTTCCGAATCGATGTGGTCTCGAGGAGGGCCCTAAGAGTTGATCCGGACGGATGGCTCTGGATTGATGTAGGCTCGAGGCAAAACCCGAGGCTTTTTCCTTGGACTCATGTTGGGCTTGCTGGCATGTTGAGTTTGCTGCAAGAAGGGTGGTTGACTGCTTGGGTTGCCTCTGACGCAGCGGGACACGTGTCGTGATCTTGACAAGGGTCGAAAACTGACCATTACAATACGCATATTAACATAACACCCTTTGATATTTATTTCATGTATTAATACCCGAGTTAGAACACAAAAACAACAGATTGTATATAGTATTTCTTTTCAAAAAAAATGTAGGTTTGGAAACTCTGAATATCCAATTTTATATAATGATATGGGCCTAAATAACTAAATTAAAATGCATTTAGTAATTTGAATCATAACCAACTTCTCTACCTCTGATTGATATGTAAAGCAACCAAAAGAATACAAATTTTTAATAATGGAAATATAACAGGCAACAAAAGTCAAAGAGCTTACTTGTTCAAGGGGATGTGATCGAAGGGTCCAGAAGTAGGAATTGTTCCACAAAGGTTGTTGCTTGAGACGTCTCTGGAATCAAGGGAAAAGGAACGTGACTAGCTAATAGAAACAGTTACTGGCTTGTCCAAACTTAATAATGTGAAAACCAAATGTACTGCACTTACACAACTTTCAGGTTAGAAATTCCAACAAGCTCTCTTGGGATTTGCCCAGTTAAACGGTTGTTGTTGAGCCGTCTACAAAAGGATACATATTTAGCAAAGACTGCAATTCAAAAGATAGGATAATATCTTAATGTTTAAAGGACCAACTTAACTGCCACTAGAACTGTGTAAAATAATATCAGAAAAACTAAGCTGAGGGTTAGATAGTGAGCTTTTCCTTGATTAAGTGGTTTAGAGAGTAGTTCTTCAAGAAAAATTGCAATGTAACATTACGATGGCAATTTGGGAGATATAATTAATTATTCATATTGGATTAGATAGGCCACGAGAACACACGTAACTCACAAGAATACTAGAGATTTCAGTTTTCCAATGACAGAGGAATAGTCCCGGAGATATTGTTGTTGTAAAGGTCCAAGCTTATCAGGCTCTTCAAGTTACCAAGCTCCGATGGGATTGTGCCTTCTAGATTATTTTTGTATAGTTCCCTGTACAATTTGAAAAGAAATGAACTTTAAGTAAATGTTAATGCAATAAAATTACAAGTACTAGAAGCTAAAGGAAACAACATCTAAAACAGTCAAAGAAAAGCACTCATGCTGAGCGGAAAGAACTATTGAGCATTAAGCGACAGAAGTAGATTTTAACAATTGAGAGTTACATTTTTAGGTTCCATTGTAAGTAGAAATTCCCTAGGTTGAGTTGCCTTACTACTTCCCCAGCTCCAATACCACCACCACCAAGTCTCCTAGCTGCACTATCACTTACACCACCTCAACTGGTCCTCAGGCTTCGAAGTGTTCACTGTCCGAACAGAAAAAAGCTAAAGGTTCAAGTGTTTGAATAAAACAGCTCATATGTTCATATCTGTCATAATTTTCTATCCCTTAGGTGGGTCCACTTCTCTAAGGTACCAAACAGTGGGAAAAAGCATCAGACAGCTCTGAAGCATGGGCACGCCCAAATCAGGGGCGTGTCCGTGTCGGACACGTTTTGACCGTGTCCGACACGAGTCAAATTGGACACGGCGAAATCGTGTCTTGGACACGGTGCGGGTTTAATGGGTCGGGTTTAATGAGTCGTGGGTTTATTGGGTCGGGTAATTGATTTAGATTTCTGTAGGATTTTGACATGATAATGAAGAAGTCATTGGACTAGCTTCAACTTCATCTTGAGAGATAACGCCGACTGTAATTTTGTTTTGAACTTATGATGTTAAGTTGTTAACTTAGTTAATAACTTGTGAACTTATGATCTTCGGTTGTAATTTGTTACAAACTTATGATATTCTATAATTTGTCAACGTGTTGATTGATATTTTAGCTTGTTGTTCACTTGATTGAGATTTTATAAATTTGTTATATATAATAATAAAAAAATATTACTTGTCGTGTCCCGGTATCTTTTTTTTTTTTGGATTTTGCCGTGTTCCGTGTCCGTGCTTCATAGTCACAGTGAACAATAAGCAGCCCATAAAAATTGTCATACCACAAAAGGAGCATGATATTCAATAGTTTCAAAAAACTTAAGAATTAAACATGGCTAGCTTAGTCAAATAGGAACTGCCTCAAAACTCCATGTTAAGCGTGCTACGGCTGGAGCTAGGATGGGTGACCTGTGTTGCAACAGTACAGGTTGTATACAGATATGATACTGAAAAAAATCCTAAAGGTTCTGAAAATGTACTAAAATTTCTGGACACAAATACATTACGGAAATAGAAATAAGAAATTATCGTTACATATTTGCATTAATGTTTATCTATAACCTGAACTTGTAAGACCAAACGGTTTAAAAAACATAATAAGTTATATTTTATAAAATATTTTAAAGTCATATAAATTATTAGCCACTTGAAACAATCATAAATCTGTATTAAGAAGTGATCAGATGATATAAATGCGTCTAGAAAGCAATGAACAGGTAAAACAATCGTTCACACATTAAAACTTTTATCTTCTAAATCTGGGTTAAACCAGTAGTAAATGTTCAACGTCTAACCTAGCATATATTATAAATTTCAGGATAGGTTAGAAGGAATATCCAACAAGTAACCATCAAGTATATGAGTATCAAAATTTGCGTTTATCCAAGAATTGGATACAGAACAGAAACGAATACATCCCTCAAAGTATCTGTGCAACACAATGAGTGACACCCGTACTCAGCAATAATTTTGTTTTGATTACTTAAGAAAACTGAACTCTAATCCTCCAAAAGATTGATTCCTTAGCAGTATCACTAGGCTAAGCTAGTTTAATGTTGTGTAGTCCAAGTTTTATTTCCTTGCAACTAAGATTAAAGATTGAGTTGGCTAGTCCATTGTACTTCACCACGTGTTTATGCAGGCACCTCAAGTCTTCACCACTCGGAGACTGACATTTATTTATGACGCTAAAACACCTAGATACCATCATATCAACAATGCGGATGGTTCTCAAACATCCTTCTTCAAACTCTTTTAAACACACACCATATTTGAATGGTAAAATATTTTCATTAATCAAAAGAGTACAAGATATTACATTGAATCCAACCTCTAATAACTCTCTCAAATGAGAACTCAATCACTTAATATAACTCTCAATAACTCTTAATAACTCGAAAAACTCATCACAAAATAATCATTAACACACTAACAAATAGCTCCGTGACTTGCCTTTAAAAAGCACCATCCATATCGCCCTACCCGGAAGAGAATATAAGAAACATAGAACATCCAGTCTCTTACAGATCATTAACTCACAGACTTGAATCAACTGGATCTACTGATCGAAGCAAAATCAATCCTCTTGTAGATCTCAGATCGACTAAATCTACTGATCTGAACAAAAATAAAAGAAAAGATTATAACCGATCGTGTTGTAGATCCAAACCATGGACGGGTATCAGGTACCTCAATCGTCGTTGATCAACTTCAACGGAGTGGATCTCCCTCCGACATTCGAATACAAGATCCACTCCGTTGAAGTTGGTCTATATTATTTCAAGTATCTAAAAACTAAAAATCAAGTGTTTTGAATATTTTTTGCCCATGCATCAAGTAGGAAAAAACAGACGGCCTAAATGATGATTTGGTTAGTTTAACGGTGTAGAACATTTGAAACCTAACAAAAATTGGTTTGTAGGGGTGTTTAAATGTTTAGATCCTAATCAAATGGTCGGATCGAGAATTTGTATGTCTAAAGACATAGCTCTAACAAACTCACTACTTTCGGCCGTCCATTTTGTGTAGCTTGATGGATGGGCAAAAAGTATTCAAAACACTTGATTTTTGGTTTATAGATACTTGAAATAATATAGATCAACTTCAACGGAGTGAATCTTATATTCGAATGTCAGAGGGTTATATTTGAGGTGGAAGGATTCAGGTTCAAATCTTTTTGGAAGGACACGCGTCTCTCTCTCTATATAGGGAGAGAGGTATTCTAGTAAAGACTGGCTCACAATAAGCTTCATGCGAATTTCACAGTGAGCATAATTCAAAGTCGCGGTAATGGCCGTCGACTCAGTGGAACTGAGATCATCGGTCGCGGCATCATGGAACTGACTCCAGCGATACGCGAGAAATGCAACATAAAAAGCTCAAAAAATTATGAAAAAATCACGAAAAATCTAAAAGAAATATAGACATTAATATTTATGTATCATATATACATAATATATAACACCTAACACACTAAACATAAAGAGTGCATAAATACATGTGTTATTAGTAGAAACAGGCAAAGTTACATGCATAATACAGTAAATTCTATAATCTACTAAATTAATCTATATTAATCTATACTAAATTAAACTTATTTAATATCTTCTAGAGGGGGGAGAGATCTGGTCTTAACAAATAGAGAGAGCGGGTGGGTAAAGGGTGAGACAGAAGGGGTTAAGAGGGGGGAGAAAGAGGGTGAGACACATAGAGAGAGAGAGAGAGAAGAGAGAGAGAGAGATCGGGTGAGAAAGGGGTACCTGATCATCACAGGAGCAACGACGACCAGCGAGTGCTGGCGATGAGGCGCTAGCGAGGACGGCTGGCGGTGAGAACGCGGGGGAGGGGGGAGAGAGAGCAACTTCACTTCCTTTTTTGGTCAGGTTTAAATCCCAAACCCAGTTCTAACTCAGCCGACTCCGTCGAGTCGGCCGAGTAAACTCGCGATACCGAGTCACGACAGATACCTTCACGAATCGCAAAAAAATAAGGTACTGTGACTCGTTCTCGTCTCGCCAAACTCTGTTCCGGAGATGACTCGGCCGAGTCAAGTCTGACTCGGTCGAATTTTTGAACCCTTCGATGAGTCACCCAATGGATGATCCAAACTATTCATCTTGATTAATATACTCAAATTAGGCTAACAATGAAAAATCACGCGATTCTAGACTTTTTTACCGATTCATCAAATGATATCTTTTTTTTACAACTAATATAACATATTTTGTTTAACCACTTAATGCATGGGTAATAAGGTATGGAATCACATGAATTTTAATTGTTAGCCTAATTTGAGTATGTACATCAAGATGAACAGTTTGGATCATCTAGTGGGCAGTTCATTGTGGAATTCGCACGAAGCTTATTATAAGCATGTTTCTCACTAGAATATTTCCATGCATACATATATATATAGAGAGTAAGGCTTTATTACTTTTAGTGCATAACTTGTTATGTCCACCTATAAAAAATGCATAATATGTAAATAATTTATACAATCCACCCTAGTTATCTTGATCTACATGTACTAGAAGGCTTAAAAATAAAGAATCATATGCTTTGAAAACTAATTGCTCATGCATCAAGTGGATGTAAAACGAATAGTTTCTAATTATAGAAAACAATTTATTTTGTCACCACTTTAAACATAAGTAAATAATCTTCAAAATGAATGATTTTGTGTATAGAACTTTCAAAACACGTAGACTAAGATTAACGGCATGGATCATCAAATTTCATTGAACATGTACTTTTGTAGGTTGGATAAATAAGTTAATTATGCACGCCCTAGGAGTACAGTCTCACTGGCTTATATATATATATATATATATATATATATATATATATATATATATATATGATAATTTAAGGAGAGATACTAGGAACATTTTACCCATATAGGGTAAAGTGCTCTTAGTGTGTCTCATTATACTGTAATCTAAAGAGGCGACCTAAAATCTCACCATGTATCATTCCTATAAACGATCCACTCCATTCATCATGATTTTCATGTCCTAAAATGCTTATATATAGATAATCATGCAATTTGGACATTTTTTTAACTATTGATTAAATGGTATCATTTGTTCTATTGTTGAAAAAACTGTTCATTTTGTAATCATTTAATGCATGATTAAAAAGTATCAAGTGTGCATGGTTTCTTATACACAATCATTTTCGGATATGTAAATTAAAATTGATAGAGTGGATCATCCTTAGGGATGCACCATGGTGAGATTTTAGGCCGCCTCCTTAGACCACCATGTACCATTCCTATGAACGATCCATTCCATTCATCATGATTCGACCATATATATAAGGAAATGAGCGATGAGTGGCTATGGAGGAAATTCGAATCAAGGCAGCAATCAGTTCAAGGACAAGAAAAGTAGACCACTTGTTAACCTTGAGGTTGACCAAGATCCACGAATTCTAATAAAGCCTGAAAATGACTTAATTGGGGTCTTCACATGTATTATGCATAGAAATAAAATGCAAATTGAAGCATCATAATACAACCTATATCAAAGTAAGGAAATTATATGCTAGGGAAGCTTCAAGCTTCTCTTAATTATTGTTGTCCACTTATGTGGTTATTTGGCTTATATTGTATCTGAAAGATGAATGAGATAATTAATTCATCTGCGGATTCATTTATAATCTTCTTAGTCTGGGAGAAATTTTGGAGGTTTTCTCCTTTGTCACAACTTAGAACTGTGTTATCGATAAGGTAAGCTGTACCCGCAACAGGTCCTAGGTCTAATGTCAAGTTCCTCTAATAATTCTCATGGACGAGTATTTGGCACCAGAAAAAGTGCACTTGAGACTGACAACAGCAAGAAATTGGCAAGGGCTTCACAAAGCTTTTCCCAGTTTGAGGTTGTCATCCATGGCGCAAACAGTTTGATGACCAAATGCTCAAAGATGACAAAATGATCCACCAAAACAATATTACAATAATACAAGTCCATACTTAAAATGCCCACATAACACTGGATCTTCATAATCATGCTGAGTTTTGTAATTGTATACTCAAATTTGAGTGTATGCAGTTTAGAGACATCATGGAATAGAATCTCATCATCTATCTATTATGCTATCGCTTGTAACACACGGTGGTCCTAGCTAATGTAAAATATTTAATGTTGACGATTGCTGTTCTTAAAATTTTCATTCAATGGTTCTCTTAAATATGAACCTTGGCATAAAATATGATGACCTCATGATAATTTTTAGATTCCATAGTCTGTGATAAATGCAAGAGCTTTGTTAGGTTTATTCATTCAACCAACAACAAACCAATAAAATAATGTGGGGCTAATTATTGAACACTAACAAGCATAATACAAAGCTCTAACATGTACTGGGGTTAAGATGATCTATAACCAAAGAATGAGGACACTTACAGATACTGCAAGTGTTCAAGTTTTCCAAGTTCAGGTACAAGATGACCTGACAAATTTGAATTCCCAAGGTCCCTGCAGAAATCAACATCAAATGATAAATTAATAAATGCTTCCATCCCAGCAAACAGCATATATGATATTCAGAAAGAACATGAGCAAGAAATCCTTCCAAAATAAAGCCAAAAATTACATGACGGAGGGGAAAAAAGAGATTGAGCATCATTGGGGTAAGGACAAGCATAGAACCTGAGAGAATGAAAATAAAAGTTTGTAATGTAAACATGATGCACAGCCATATATACTGGAACTCTCATGTGCACAAATGATGAACATAAGCTGCATCAGAGTTGAACTGCTAGGAGTTTTCGACAAGTTAATGTTCAACTAGAAATGTTTGCTGCTTCAATGAACTCTATTCAGCAACCTGACAAGTCTAAATATTTCAGTTTATTTAATATCCTTTTTGAATGATCTTTAGAGATTTATTCAACATCAGTTCAAAGGCAAAAGAAATTCAACCCATCAAGAGTTCAAATTGAAACTGAAATCCAAAGTCCCAAGCTCCAACAAGTCCATTTCAAAGTTCAAAGCCAACAACACTTCACAGCCAATAGAACTCAAGTTTATCACAATTGGAATTGAAATTCAAATCCACGGTTCCAGCAATCATCATCCAATTCAAATTCAAAAGGAAAAGAAGGATCATTTCAATCTCAAAATCCAAATCAAAATAGATTCAAACTAGTGGGTTCGGAGAAAGCATGCATGAGTTTATGAAATTTGAAATACTAAAAAGATAAGATGGAAATTGCCCCCTCTTCTCCTCTCTGCTAGTCCTTTTATAACTGCAATTGGTGAGAGATTTTTGAGCGATTTTTGAAACTTCGGTTTGATTTTCATCTTATCTCTTTAGTATTTCAAATTTCATAAACTCTTGCTTTCTTTATCCGAACCCGCTGGTTTGAATCCATTTTGATTTGAATTTTGGGATTGAAGTGATCCTTCTTTTCCTTTGAAATTTGAATTGGATGATGATTGCTGGAACCGTGGATTTGAATTTCATTTCCAATTGTGATAAACTTGAGTTCTATTGGCTGTGAAGTGTTGTTGGCTTTGAACTTTGAATTGGAGTTGTTGGAGCTTGGGACTTTGGATTTCAGTTTCAATTTGAACTCTTGATGCGTTGAACTTCTTTACCTTTGAACTGTTGAATAAATCTGTAAAGATCATTCAAAAAGATATCGAATAATCTGAAATATTTAGACTTATCAAATATTTTTTTAAAAAAGTAAAAAATATCAAATTATAGATTATTCCATGTTTTGAGTCTGCCTTGTATTAATGATATATGTTATAAAAAAGACGCAAGAAAATATGTATGAGTCAATAGAATAAGAGTGTAATCTTAACAAGTAAAGTGTATTACTGTAAGAGTGAATTTTTCGAATAATGGTTAATTTTGACTGGATCATCTTCATCTGCCACCTATTATATTAAGTATGTTATGCTTTAAATTTTAATTTTTCATGCAAAGTTGGTGAGTTGTCTAATTAGATTGTGAATTGACATTGAGGCTACATAAATGAGAAATTGAGTGATATTCTATATATGCTTGAGTTCAATATCATAAGGGGGAAATACGTGTGGATATGTCTCTTTCTCTTCACCCCCGCCAAGCAAGTGTCACCTTGAGGTTAAAAGTCCATACGGTTCTAAGACGGATGATCATCTTCGACTCTGACACCAAAAGTGTCAGGAAAGTATGATATTTTGAATCGAATTACAATTGCTAAAAAAACTCTCAAAAGTTGAAGTTTCTTTGCCTCTTAACCAATTCATAATTTGGTTAGCATTGAACTTGAATTAGCAATTGTTTGATTGAATTTGGGTATAATAAATGAAGTATAAAAGTAAGTATGAGATTGTTGAAACCTACAAGATTAAAAGATTTTGATGATGAATAATAAAGTGATACAGATGCATTTGGAGCTCTATCTCAAGCATTTATATAGAGTTCTGATTGCTCAACCTAAGTTGAAGACTTTGGATATTTTTGTGCATTTTTAGAATTATTGTTAAAAGTCTTGAACTCACACACAAATACCTATATAGTCGACTTGACCTCTAAGTATAGTCGACTAACCAATCTCCTAGCCGACTTGACAATTTCCCCAGTCGACTAAGTCTTTTTACAAACTTTTCCCAACTCTCTGTTTATTGTCTGTCATCAGAATTAGTCGACTTCCCCTAAAGTATAGTCGACTAACCTTGTCTATATAGTCGACTCTGTTTATTGTCTGTCATCAGAATTAGTCGACTTCCTCTAAAGTATAGTCGACTAACCTTGTCTATATAGTCGACTAAAAACAGTTTCCAGAAACTTGTTATCCGTATCAGTCTAAGTATAGTCGACTTGACCCATTTATTAGTCGACTAACTTTTGAAAATTTTGTTCTTCTAGTCGACTACCTTCCATATCCTAGTCGACTAATAGCAGTTTCTAACTGTTGTGCAGTTGGTGATTTCTAGTGTTTTATCTAACGTTTTAAATTTCAAATTTGAATTGATAACTTCCCTAACTGACTATAGATTTCAGCTATAAATAGGGATGTTGTCCTAGGATCAATTCATCAATTCAAAACTCAAGTTTTCTGCCCAAAAATTCTGTCTTTTTGAAAACTTACTTCCACTTTCTGTTTCTTCACCAATTCTTATTCTATTGTGAAAATTTCTGAAAGTCCACCTATAAGAGACCTTGTCCACAATCACATACAGATTCAAGGCTTATAAGATCAATTGTAATCATTCAAAGAGGAGCATTGTACAAGGGCGTCTTCTTGGTGTAGAAGAGAAGTTGTACAAGGTGTTTGTCTTCTTGGTTGTAAAAGGAGATGTACACATTTGACAAAGGGTGTTTTGTCAAGTGGTGTACAAGGTATTGGTTTTGGGTGTATCCAAATCAAGAAAGAAAAATCTCAAGCGGATTGCTTGGGGACTGGACTTAGGTCACAAGGACCGAACCAGGATAAATCTCTTGTCTTTGCGTTTGCATTTTTCTGAGTTTTATCTTGTGAATTTCTATTTCCGGCAAGTAGTTTTATTTAAAAAATTTATAAACACTATTCACCCCCCTCTAGTGTTTGTGTTACTTGAATATAGATCCTACACTTGGTATCAGAGCAAGGATGGCAACGGAGTTCCCTTCATCACAATTCAAAAAAGGACATTCTACACAACGTCCACCGCTATTCGATGGATCCAACTACAATTATTGGAAGTGTAGAATGAAGATCTACTTGCAATCACTCAACTACGAACTATGGAACATAGTAGAAGCACCATACACCAAGCCAACAACCAACTACACCGCTTAGAGTGATGATCAAAAGAAGAATGCGAACCTTGATGCCAAAGCGATGAATGCTTTATTCTGTGCCTTAACCAAAGAAGAATTCAACCGTGTGTCAAAAGCCACTTCTGCAAATCAAATATGGCACACTCTACGGGTAACACATGAAGGCACAAATAAGGTTAAAGAATCTAAAATTTCTACTCTTGTCCACAGGTTTGAACTTTTCAAAATGAAGGAGAATGAAACCATCTCAGAAATGGTTACAAGGTTCACCGACATAACAAATTCCTTAGCATCCCTTGAAAAGAAATATACCCAAGTCGAAAAAGTTCGCAAAATTCTTCGTGCACTCACACCAGATTGGGAGAAGAAGACTACTGCAATAGAAGAAACGAATGATCTCTCAACAATGTCATTAGAAAACCTTATTGGTAATCTAATGGCATATGAAGTGCAACTCGAAGATAGAAAGAAGGACGAACAGCAACTTCAATCCAAGAAGAAAGTACTTGCCTTTCATACGTCCTCAATATGGACAATTCAAATGACGATGAAGAGGAGATGGCGATGCTTTCAAAAAAATTCAAAAGGTTCTTAAAACAAGGTAAGTTTAAAAAGAATAAAGATACTAATGATAATCCTATTTGTTTTAAGTGTAACAAATCAGGTCACATAAAGAAGGATTGCCCATTGATGAAATCAAAAGGACACTTCAAGAATTTCAATAAATTCAACAAGAAGCTTGGAATGATAGCGACTCATCTTCCTCTGACGTAGAAGAAGCCACCGAAACCGCCAATATCTGCTTCATGGCTCAAGAAGATGAGGTACAAGATTATGATGAATTATTAGAAACATTTAATGAACTTTTTAATAATTTCAAAAATGAAAAGATTAAAAATAAAGTTTTAACAAAAGAAAATGAAAGACTCAACAATGAAAATGCAATTTTTGTTTCTCAAACATCTTCTTTAAATTCTCAAAAAGATGATTTTAAAAAGTTATTTCATTTTTAAAAAGGGATAATGAAATTTTCTTAAAAGAGAATTCTATGCTTAAAAAGGAAACTATTTCTTTAATTTCTAGAATTACTATTTTAGATAAAGAAATGACTAGTTTCAAAATTAAGTATGAAGATCTTTTGAAAAATGTGACTAAATTTAATAAAGGAAAAGAGAATTTAAATGATTTATTATCTTATCAAAAGATGTCAAATAATCATTTTGGTCTTGGTTTTCTAAAAGATAAGAGTTACAAACCTCCACATGTTGGTCTTGGATTTTCAAAAACTAATTTTGTAAAATCTACACATTTTTATAATAATAATTCATATAATTCTTTTGTGAGAAGAAATACTAATACCATTTCAAAAAGAATTAGGTACAAATATATATGGATTCCAAAAAATCTAAATATGTTGATAAAAATGCTTATATTGCATCTATATACATGATGTGTGTAATTTTGATAATTATGTTTATACTAACAAATGGAAACCAAATTCCAATTGGATTGGGTTCCTAAAGGCTAATCTTTTTCGGACCCTATCATGATGGGTACCATACAAATTGTTTTATCTTATAGGTCCCTTATAAAGAAAAGTGGATACTTGATAGCGGGTGTTCCAAACATATGACCGGACACATTCAACTACTGTCTTCCGTTCAAATCAAAAAGGGAGGTACAGTAATATTTGGTGACAATAACAAAGGAAAGATTATTGGTATCGGAATGGTTGGTAATATTTCAAAACCCCTTATTGAAAATGTTCTTTTGGTAAGAGGTTTAAAACACAATCTATTAAGTATTAGTCAATTATGTGATGAGGGTTATAAAATTGTTTTTGAAAAAGATGCATGTCTTATATATGATACTAACATGAAAGATATTTTGTTTAAGGATTTTCGTAACAATAATATTTATGAGTTATCAATAACTTATATATCATCAAATGATAACTTATGTTTACTTGCTTATAATAATGATTATTTTTTATGGCATAAAAGATTGGGTCATTTGAATATGAAAATTTCTAAGATTTCTAAATTTGATTTAGTTAAAGGTCTTCCAAAAATAGATTTTAAAAAGAATTATTTTTGTGATTCTTGTCAATTAGGAAAACAAGTTAAATCATCTTTTAAATCTAAAGATTTAGTTTCTACCAATAGACCTTTAGAACTGTTGCATTTGGATTTATTTGGTTTTACTCGTGTTGCTTCTTTAAACAAAAGTAGGTATGTTTTTGTTATTGTTGATGATTATTCACGTTTTTCATGGGTAATTTTTCTAAAAAATAAAAATGATACTTTTGATGAGTTTTCAAGTTTTTGTAAAAGAATTCAAATCAAAGGTCTCTAAACATAGTCACTATTCGAAGTGATCATGGAGGAGAATTTGAAAATGAATCTTTTGCAAATTTCTGTGATAAGTATGGTATTACACAACTTTACATTTCCTAGAGCATCTCCTCAAAATGGTGTTGTGGAGAGAAAGAATAGGACTTTACAAGAATGTGCTAGAACTATTATACTTATGGACAGTCATTTACCAAAATATTTTTGGCCTGAAGCTATTGCTACTGCATGTTATGTTTTAAATCGTGTGCTTATTCGACCTATTTTAAATAAAACATCTTATGAATTATTTTATAACAGAATTACAAAAGTTCCTTATTTCAAGATTTTTG
Organism: Agave tequilana; assembly: GCA_038442645.1. Lineage (NCBI taxonomy): Eukaryota > Viridiplantae > Streptophyta > Magnoliopsida > Asparagales > Asparagaceae > Agave > Agave tequilana. The sequence goes on along the minus strand of JAVJIF010019889.1, from coordinate 39,248 downwards.
GATGTAAATGTTTTATCTTAAATACAAGAGATGCTTTAGATAAATTTGATGCTAGATCCAATGAAGGTATTTTTGTTGGATACTCTACTCAAAGTAAAGCATATAGAATATTTAATAAGAAAACATTTACTATTGAAGAATCATTACATGTTAAATTTGATGAATCTTGACTAAGCCTATTTTTAATACTTCTTCACATGATGATAATATCATAGATACTCTTATTGATAATACTGTTATATCTTCTGATGATACTAACATTTCTAATGTTGATGAGACTCCTACCGAGTTACCTAAAGCATATGTTGAAGTAAGGAATCATCCACATGATTTGGTTATTGGAGATATAAATCAAGGCGTTCAAACGAGATCCAAGTTAAACTACATGGCACAAATTGCTTTCATATCACTCATTGAACCAAAGAATATCAAAGAAGCATGTGCAGATGATTTTTGGACAATTCCAATGCAAGAAGAGTTGAATCAATTTGTCAGAAATGATGTTTGGGATCTTGTACAACGTCCTACTGATCATCCAGTAATCGGTACCAGATGGGTCTTTAAAAACAAACTTGATGAATCAGGTCAAGTTATAAAGAACAAAGCAAGGTTAGTAACACAAGGATACAATCAAGAAGAAGGTATTGATTTTGATGAAACTTATGCACCAGTAGCTAGGCTTGAATCAATTCGTATTTTACTTGCTTTTTTCTTGCTTTATGAATTTCAAACTTTATCAAATGGATGTTAAAAGTGCCTTTTTAAATGATTTTATTAAGGAAACTGTTTATGATGAACAACCTCCAGGTTTTGAACATGAAAATTTTCAAACCATGTTTTTAAACTTAAGAAAGCTTTATATGGTTTAAAACAAGCACCCCGTACTTGGTATGATAGATTGAAAAGTTTTCTTTTAAATTCTGATTTTAAATGGGAAGAGCAGATACAACTCTCTTTATTAAACATGTTAATAAAGATATCTTAATTATTCAAATATATGTTGATGATATTTTATTTGGATCTACTAACGATAATCTTTGTCAAGAATTTTCTAAGACTATGCAGAGTGAATTTGAGATGAGCCACATGGGCGAACTTACTTTCTCGGTCTGCAAATAAAGCAAATGAATGATGGAATCTTCATTTCCCAGTGCAAGTATGCAAAGGAACTTCTGAAAAGATTTGGTATGAAAAATTCTGGTTATAAGAATACTCCCATAAGTACTACTACATTCCTAGACAAAGATGAAAATGGTAAGAATGTTGATCAGAAACTATATCGAGGTATAATTGGTTCTTTACTATATATTACTTTAAGTAGACCTGATATTATGTTCAGTGTTTACTTATGTGTTAGATATCAATCAAATCCTAAGGAATCACATCTTAAACCAGTGAAAAGGATTCTTCGATATATTAATAACACAATCAATTATGGCTTATTTTATCCAAAATCAAGCACATTTGATTTACTATCATATAGTGATACTGATTTTGCTGGATGCAAATCTGATCGAAAGAGTACTAGTGGTACTTGTCACTTTTGGGACATTCACTAGTATCATGGTTCAGTAAAAAGCAAAAATCTGTATCAATATTAATAACGGAAACAGGATATATCGCTGCTAGTGTTGCATGTTCTCAAATTTTATGGATGAAACAAACCTTATTTGATTATGGCATGTCTATCACAAACTCACCTATTATGTGTGATAATGCCAGTGCTATTAACTTATCTAAAAATCCAGTTCATCATTCACGTACTAAGCATATTGATCTTAGACATCATTTTTTACGTAATCATGCTTTAAAAGGTGATATTTCTCTAAATTTTATATCAACTGATAATCAAATTGCAGATATTTTTACAAAACCTCTTAAATAAGATATTTTTATGAGATTTCGAAGAGATTTGGGTATTTGCAATATTTCTGATCTTTGAATATTTTTTCAGAATTGTTTTAAGGCATTTTTCAACTATTAGTCGACTTATTAAGACCTATTAGTCGACTTATTAAACACCTAGTCGATTTAACAGTGACCCAGTCGACTAATTGCATCTAACAGAAACATGAATTTTTTGAGCTATTTAGATATAGTTGACTATATTGATAAACTAGTCGGCTAGTATATGAATTAGTTGACTAGTTACAAACACCAAGTTGACTAACCCTGTGAAAAACTGTGTTTTGTTATTGGTTTTTAACTTTCGAAACCCGACCCATATCATTAAATCTGGATCTGATCTAACTCTATTTTTGATCCTAACCATTGATTTGGTATTTACCTTTTTTTCTACTCTTTACCCTAATAAAAACCCTAGTTTTCACCCGATTCTTCCCAGCCGATAACACCAGTCGACTACAGGGATCGACAGCTGCTATGAACCCAACTTCCTTCTTCCTTCAATTCCTTGATAAAATTGTTTCAATCTCAGTCTTCTACTGTCAATTCTTACTTTATCTTCCTTTAATTTGAGTTCTAATCATGTCTAGGTCTAAGAAAACCAAATTTACACCGTCTTCTTCCTCATTTCAAGCTGATTTTAGGGCTTTTCTGAAAAATCCTGCCCTAGAAGATGATTTCCTTAGAATTTCTTCCTTAGAAATTTTACCTGGTAGGTTTGTTAAATATGAGGACTTTAATGGCTATGATATTGTCTCATATTTACAAAATTGTGGTCTTTATCATATGTTCTCTACTGATTCTAGACAAGGCTATTATCCTTTCTTGATTCACCTATTTTATACCAACTTAACCTATGAAGACAATGAGAATGATGTTCATATATATTCTATGGTTAAAGGTATCAATATCAAGTTATCTCCAAAATCCTTAGGTCGTATTTTTTCAACTCCTTATCACGGCCTCTATTAATGACATTAATATGGATGATGCGGAGGTCTTATCAAATATATTTCTTCCAGGTCAAGGATTACCTATTTCTAACAATAAATTGAAACTCATTTCCATCTTATTGGTCGTATCCTTGCCTATAACATTTGCCATAAAACCGAGAGTTATAACTATTACTCCCGTGATTTAACTACTTGTGTCTATGCCATAATGGCTGGACTAGAAGTCAATTGGGCAAAGATAATCTTTGATACTCTTATTAAGGATCATACCTCCTTCCTACCATATGGAGCCTTTTTATCACACGTGTTTCGGAAATTTCACATAGATTTTGCTTTCGAAACGAGTGTTGTTAAGGTTTTCAAACCTTTTGATCGTGTCATACTTCATCGTATGAAACTTCACGATTTTTCTCACCCTCCACCACAACCTCAACATCCACCCTCTCCTCCTCCACAAAGTTCAACTCAAACTCCTTCTTCCTCTACTTAACCTCCTTTCACTAAACCCCCTTCATCTCAACCACCTCCTTCATATCCCGATGCCTTCTACAACTCTCTTTCTGTTGAAATAGAATCTCTACACGCCAAACAACAATTCATTCAGGACTCTCAGAATGCATTGCTTGAAAATCAATCTTTACTGATGAATCATTTTAATTCTTTCAGGACCCTCAGAATGCATTGCTTGAAAATCAATCTTTACTGATGAATCATTTTATGAGTATGCAACTGAAGATGGACTCGTTTGCATCCACTCAAAGGGAAATTCTGGATATCCTCAAGACCAATTTTTCACCACCACCCCTCCCGGATCCGACATTTGATGCTTATGGAGTTGGCTTTGCTACGTGTTTTTGGACTATCTTGCATCTTTTTGTATTTTTCTTTCTGTTATGACTCTTTTTATTGTACTTGACATTTTCTGTTTTATTCTGAAAACAATAATTGTTCATGTATCTTTTTATGATCTATGCTATTTCTCTTTTTGTTAATGACAAAGGGGGAGAAAATTCTGTGTTACTAAGAAAAATTCTGTGTTGATATATGTGTGTTGTGATAATGGATATATGATACATATTTGGCAATATTGTGATATGGCAATGCAGGGAACACGGCAAAACAGGGAACACTTAACACTTGTTATATGAAAATATTTTTATACTTTATGCAGGGGAGAACAAGAACACTTGACTTGTTACATCTCTATTTGTTATAACCTGTTTACTGCAGGAGTTTTCAAATACACATGTTGTCATCATCAAAAAGGGGGAGAATGCTGAAACCTACAAGATTAAAAGATTTTGATGATGAATAACAAAGTGATACAGATGCATTTGGAGCTCTATCTCAAGCATTTATACAGAGTTCTGATTGCTCAACCTTAGTTGAAGACTTTGGGTATTTTTTGTGTATTTTTAGAATTATTGTTAAAAGCCTTAAACTCACACACAAATACCTATATAGTCGACTTGACCTCTAAGTATAGTCGACTAACCAATCTCCTAGTCGACTTGACAATTTCCCCAGTCGACTAAGTCTTTTTACAAAAATTTCTCAACTCTCTGTTTATTGTCTGTCATCAGAATTAGTCGACTTCACCTAAAGTATAGTCGACTAACCCCTGATATAGTCGACTAACCTTGTCTATATAGTGACTAAAAACAGTTTCCAGAAACTTGTTATCCGTATCAGTCTAAGTATAGTCGACTTGACCCCTTTATTAGTCGACTAACTTTTGAAAATTTTGTTCTTCTAGTCAACTAACCTCCATATCTTAGTCGACTAATAGCAGTTTCTAACTGTTGTGCAGTTGGTGATTTCTGGTGTTTTATCCAACGTTTTAAATTTCAAATTTGAATTGATAACTTCCCTAACTGACTATAGATGTCAGCTATAAATAGGGATGTCCTACGATCAATTCACCAATTCAAAACTCAAGTTTTCTGCCCAAAAATTCTGTTCAAACTTTTGTCTTTCTGAAAACTTACTTCCACTTTCTGTTTCTTCACCAATTCTTATTCTATATTGAAGATTTCTGAAAGTCCACCTATAAGAGACATTATCCACAATCACATACAGATTCAAGGCTTATAGGATCAATTGTAATCATTCAAAGAGGAGCATTGTACAAGGGCGTCTTCTTGGTGTAGAAGAGAAGTTGTACAAGGTGTTTGTCTTCTTAGTTGTAAGAGGAGATGTACACATTTGGCAAAGGGTGTTTTGTCAAGTGGTGTACAAGGTATTGATTTTGGGTGTATCCAAATCAGGAAAGGAAAATCTCAAGCGGATTGCTTGGGGACTGGAGGTAGGTCACAAGGACCGAACCAAGATAAATCTCTTGTCTTTGCGTTTGCATTTTTCTGAGTTTTATCTTATGAATTTCTATTTCCTGCAAATAGTTTTATTTAAAAAAATTATAAACACTATTCACCCCCCTCTAGTGTTTGTGTTGCTCGAATATAGATCCTACAGGGATGACTGGAAAGAAGACTATTTATCATATTATTTGCCTTTACATGAAAATTGTTGAAAGTTAAAGAAATATTTGACTTCTAAAAACTCATACATGTTAACTTTAAGTGATTTTATGATATACTACATTATATAAGGTGGTGTCTTAATTCTGATCTAATTTGTAAATTGCAATGACACAATTTGATGTTTGCGGATAACATCGCTGCAAACCCTCACGAAACTATAACTCGTCCTGCAGGGGAACCTGGAAGTTTAAAAGTTTGTTGCATACACTCAATGTAATCGTGTTCCCTATGAAAGTGGCACTTTTATAAATAATAATTTCTTGAGGGCAAGCAAAGAGTAAGTTTGGGAGTATTTGATAAGTCTAAATATTTCAACTTATTTGATATTCTTTTGAATGATCTTTATAGATTTATGCAACAGTTCAAAGGTAAAAGAAGATCAGCCCATTAAGAGTTCAAATTGAAACTGAAATCCAAAGTCCCAAGCTCCAGCAACTCCAATTCAAAGTTCAAAGCCAACAACACTTCACAGCTAATAAAACTCAAGCTTATCACAATTGGAATTGAAATTGAAATTCAAATCCATAGTTCCAACAATCATCATCCAATTCAAATTTCAAACGAAAAAGAAGAATCATTTCAATCCCATAATCCAAATCAAAATGGATTCAAACCAGCGGTTCGGATAAAGTAAGAGTTTATGAAATTTGAAATACTAAAGAGATAAGATGGAAATCAAATCGAATTTTCAAAAATCCCTCAAAAATCTCTCACCAATTGCAGCTATAAAAGGACCACCAGAGAAGAGAAGAGGGGGCATCGAAGAAGAGAAGGGAGGAGATCGAAAGCTTAGCTCACAGCGAGACCGAAGAGGGAAAATCCAAGATCAGAGGTGTGGCTTTCAATCGAGAGAAGAAGATAACCAGTAGAAGCAAGCCTATAGTTTAAGTCACGTGTGTGACTTAAATAACCAGATATTTACCTCTCTTTTTCTTTTATTCAAGTAAAAAAGCTGTATTGGATTCTTTTGATTACTCTTTTCTTTTGATTCTCTCTTTTGTTTTAATAAAAAAAAATTGTTACTCTTTTCTTACAATGAACTTAATTGAAATCTTTGTGAGCATTGTTAAGACAATGAGTAACTAAATTCGTGATTCTAAATCTATATGAAGTGGTGGATTTATATTTTATTATTATGTTTTGCTTAATATCTGAGATAGACTATGACTTTAGGTTGCTACTCAGGAGAGTTTGTGCCTAGAATTAGAGTTTACATATGCATAATATTTTTTCTCTTTACTTCGAGATATTGTATGCTTATTGATGCTCTTGTAGTATTACAGTAGATAGGGTATGCCTAGATGAATAAGAGCAACACTTGTGTGATACTGCAAATCCAAACCATGAATGATTGATTCTAAACCCAAGAACTTTCAAAAAAATTAGATTTCTTTCCTTAGTGAATAATTGATTAGAATTAGTTTAGAATTCAGTAAGTTTAGATTGGTCTCTGTTTTTACACTTAGTTTTCACAAATCATTATTTTTAAAACTGTCTTTAATCAAGTTTAGCAACAAAATCTCCCTGTGGAATCGACCTGAACTCACTGCTATATTCTTTTGTAGTAGTTAGCTTTGAATTTTTAATTTGCATCGTTGTTACGGATTTAACGATACTGTTTTCAAACGATCACAACCTGCACAAATACTTTGTCAGTTAAAGCTGGTTATATAGCTAGAATCTTAGGTAATAAGTCCAATAATAGCCCAATTTCTTGCACCTAAGGTCAACGGTACTCCTGTCCGCAGTTACCGGATACATAGCTCTAGGGTGAGAAACTCGTGTCTAAGGAAACCAGTGTCACACAAACACAATACCATATTCGAAAAAAAATGGGAATGTTTATGGCACTTTTATGACACGCAGTGTTCTAAAAATCGGTTTCATTATTCGTGCGGTCCAACACTTAATAATGATTAATCGGATTAATCGGAGATTAATCAGGGATTAATCGTTTTTGAAAAGTTTAATATATTTAATTATATTTATACACAACTACATATGAATATATACAGTTAATTGTTGAAAATACCTAAATATTATACAAGACAATATCTAGATGTGAAGTTATAAACCATGATATGATGAACAAGACAATATGAATAAATAATAAAAAAGAAGTAAAAGAACTTATCTCTTCACATTAGTAATCCAAGATTTTAATTTTTTAACATAAATATAAATTAAAGAACTTACTTGCAAAATAAGATAAATAAAAAAATTAGTAAATTTATCAATCAAAATAATGAACTTTGAAGAATGATGGAGAAAGATTGCTAAATAAGTTAATTTGAAAAATAATCAAAAATAATAAAACATAAGTATCACTTTATACAAAATATACAATAATAAAATATCATAATTCATCTACTATTTAATAAATAACAATTCATCTACTATTTAATAAAAAAATATTATCAAATCATCAATATTACAACATAAACTACTTAGCGATCCAACACACACAAAGTGGAAATTTTCAAATAAAAAAATATATGAAATACCTAAATGATTAATCAAGGATAAATCGAATTAATCGGGGATTAATCGTTTTGGACCCAATTAATCGCCCAAGCGCATAATTAGAGCGATTAATGTAATATTAAGCGGGTTGTCACCGAATAGGATTAATCGGCCGATTAATTCGATTTTTAGAACAGTGATGACACAATAGTTACGCTACTAAGATATCTTTCTGATATTTTCATAATACTGACTCAACTTGAATGGGAAACTCATATTACATTGATTTTGTTATTGGAGAAACCTTGAAAGCTATTTCAAGAATTAATTAGCATTAATAGGAGAAAAATATCTTCAAGAATATCATGCTAACATTTCCATGATACTTGCTCAACTTGCATGGGGAACTCATATGACACTGATTTTGTTGTTAAAAGAAACCTTGAAAGATATTTCAAAACTAATTAACATTAATAAGAGAAAAATATCTTAAGCACAACTTATGAGAAATTCTTTAAAAAAATTACTAGCATTGATTTGAAATATATGGATTTTAAGTAAATGTTGAATGGAAAACACATGTATATATATTACATTTGAGAAAAATGTACCTCAGTCGTCAGTTGAGAGACTCTCAGCTGACGTGACGTGGCTGAATCTCAGCCATAGATCCTCGTCGCAACGCTACCATGATCGTAGTGTTTTTGTGAGGATTGCTATCATGGTCGCAGTACTAATTAGATTGAGAATATCTAAAATTTTTTTAGGACTGCGACCAGTTCGCAGTGCCAGTTGAGAGAGTTCTCTCAGCTGGCGACTAAGGTACATATACCTCATTATATATAGAGAGAGAGACTTGTGTCCTTCCAAAAGGATTTAAGGTCGAGTCCTTCCCACTCAAATTCAACCTTCCGACATTCGAATACAAGATCCACTCCGTTGAAGTTGATCTATATTATTTCAAATATCTACAAGTATTTTGAATACTTTTTGCCCATCCATCAAGCGGCACAAAATAGACGGCCAAAAATAGTGAGTTGATAAGATCTATCTTTAGAAATACAAATTCTCAATCCGGCCACTTCATTATGATCTAAACATTTAAAAACCCCCCACAAACTAATTTTTGCTAGGTTTCAAATGTTCTACACCGTTAAACTAACCAACTCACTACTTTCGACCGTCCGTTTTGCGCCGCTTGATGCATGGGCAAAAAATATTCAAAACACCTGATTTTTAGTTTATAAATACGTTAAATAATATAGATCAACTTCAACGGATTAGAGCCCGAGCCCTTCCAACTCAAATACAACCCTCTGACATTCTAATACAAGATCCACTCCATTGAAGTTAATCTATATTATTTCAAGTATTTATAAACCAAACGTCAAGTGTTTTGAATACTTTTTGCCCATGCATCAAGCAGCGCAAAACGGAAGGCCGAAAGTAGTGAGTTGGTTAGATCTATGTCTTTAGACATACAAATTCTTGATCCGGCCATTTGGTTATGATCTAAATATTTAAAAACCCCTACAAACCAATTTTTATTAGGTTTCAAATGTTCTACACCGTTAAACTAACCAACTCACTATTTAGGCCGCCCGCTTTTCCCTCCTTGGTGCATGGGCAAAAATTATTCAAAACACTTAATTTTTGGTTTATAAATACTTGAAATAATATAGATCAACTTCAACGGAGTGGATCTTGTATTCGCATGTCGGATGTTGATATTTGAGTGAGAAGGATTCGGCCTCAAATCCTTTTGGAAGGACACAAGTTTATATATATATATATATATATATATATATATATATATATATAAACTTGTGTCCTTCCAAAAGGATTTGAGGCCAAATCCTTCCCACTCAAATACCAATATTGTGCAGACGCATTGTATGTGCGTGTATGAAAGATATATTCAATAATCAGTTCCTATTTTCTCAAGTTATAAAAACAATTCTTTCTCTATGATACTTATTTCTTGCAATTTTGAATAGAAATTTCTAGGCTTTCAAGACTTTGTTGCGTTAATTTTAATGCTTGTGGAACCAAGAATATTATACACAGACCTGTATACACATAACTATACATATGCATATACACATTTCCATGCTTTTTTGGGTCTATGTATCTTGTATCTGTGTCATGTCTCATAGCTCACTTTGTATCATATCTTGGTAACTATGCTCCTGCCAACTCAACAGCACGATCTTGACACATTTCATCAATTTAGGCTCCTAACACGCGGGCAAACTCTGATAAAATGATCAGAGATGGACATTTATTTCATGATTGACTAACTTTGAATGTTGTCCAAATACACAAAAGTGTCTAGTTTAAACAATCTTTATCTTAAGTTGCCCAAGTTAGAGTTGTTGCTTAGTCTAATATAAGCAGTCTTTCTTTTAGATGGCACATGTTTGAGGTAGTCATGGGTACAAGAAGAGCTTGTCTCCAAAATTGTTGTGTTGTAGTTTCATACATCTCTATATGGAAATAATAAAATTGATACATAAATTATAATTCAGTAGAATTAATTGGTCACTCAAATGGTATGATTATAAATCTAGCTAGTTGTTGCATCTTACAGATATGTATCTGGCCCTATCACTTTGGATCTTCTCTTTCGGTGATTTAACAACTTAACTTTAGGTCTTGAGTAGGAGTCTGTATCACGTTTGTATTCATAGGACTTCAAATCAGGTTCACCCGTTCAATTTAAATAAATTAGTATTTTATTGGGTGTAATTGAGCCATATTCAAGTTTAATGGCAGCAATGGATTTAGAGGAATTTGTTGGCTTATAATATATGGCTTTAGGCGGCCTTAGTTGGAGGGACATCCACATATTCCCCAACATTTGGTGCATACAAAGATTTCAATCCACGTCAACTTCTAGAGCTGACTTCTAGAGCTGTATACACCGAACCAGTCGAGAACCTGAATGAAATAGAACCAGGATTGGATGACCCAAAAGTGTATTTATATCAAATTAGTACAGGCTGATATGAAAAGAAAAATTAGGGATAAAATTGTCCTTTCCAAGATTTGAAATATCGATCAATGCAGATATTTTGGTCTGATACCGATATTGTCCATATGGCCCAATATAGTTGGCCCAATATACCGATATTGCTTTTAAATATCTGATATGATGAGACAAAACAGCTGATAGTGCTGATTCTGACAGCAGTACCAAGATTTCAATCCACGGTCCTTTGTATAAGAAGACTTAACATCAAGTTAAGATTCCTTAGGAGTCAGGCAACATGGCCTGTATAAAGATCAAAGTCAAAGCGCTGAAACTTCTGAATGTTGATGGAAAATCTGTTCATCTTGGTAGAATATTTTTCTGTGACAGTAGCAGTACACTAATGTGAAAAAGTAGTTGTTAATATTGGTACTTGGTAGAACATTTTACCGTGTCAATAATACTAATACTCTGTTTCATTCCACTTTGAAAGCAGATGCGGGACCGAAGAGGCAAGGAAAAGATTTAAGGAAAAAAAACCACTAGCTTGTTTGAAAAATAAAAAAATTAATAATAGATACCATGAGAAAAGGAAACAATAGAAAAAAAATTTATGTTTGAAGAGAGTCTAGCTTGCCAACTCTAATTTCATTGTGCTTCTAATCAACTAACCCATAAGTTTAATATAAAGGGGTTCTAAACAAACTTAAACAGAAGACAAGCAAATAACTACCATCAGATCTCTTATGAACACCACTACTACTACCATCACCATTATCAACCAAGATCTTTGCGATCATAATAGGATAAGCCAACTACTATGGGGATACAGTTTATGTCCATGCAGCCAAAGACCCAACCTCCAAATCCCCCGAGACCCACAAAGTTTCTAGAAAACGACTTGCTACAAACTACAAAGAATTGTATTCTTCTCTTGAGGCACAAAACAAGTCAAAGAGGCAAAAGGAGTCATAACTTTTACCAAACTAGCATTATCAATGCAACTTATCATAACTTGAAATCCATCTTTTTCGTCACATCTCCATCTGAAGTCAGGCATGTTTACTTTTGTTATAACTTGGTTATATTTTGACGCAAAAGCTTGAATGGAAGAATAGTGACCGACTGACACCACATAAACAAATTGAAAAATATAATAGGTAATTAGTAAATTAGTAGTGTTTTTTAATTATACAGTCCTAATACTAATAGTATTTGGAGTTATCTAGAGTCCTAGAGGACTTGATTTTGTGTGGAATCCATATAAGGAGAGTATTCCTCAAGGTTCTATTGATTGTATTATGTAACTTTAAGTATCAATAAAGATAAAGTATTTCATAGTCTTAACATGGTTTTAGAGCCTAGGGTTTTTGCCCAAATCACCATTGATCCAAAACACCAACAATATTATCGCCTTCCGCTACCACTATCATCATCTTCTTCTTCTTCTTCTTCCGATACTACTATGTACTCCTACAGTACAGCCAATAATCATCACTATCTTTTCTTATTGACTTCTTTTTTATTTCTTCAACCGCCTCTTCTTTTCTTTGTTCTTTTCAATTCTTCTTCGTTACTTCTTTTCTTATTCTTCTTCTTCTTTACTTCTACTCCTTCCCGGCTATGTAGCACGAACACGGGTGTCGGACACGACATGGACACGAGACACGGCAAAATTCAAAAAAGAGGATACGGGAACACTGCAAGCAATATTTTATTATTATATGATATATAGATAAATTTTCTCTCCATGTTCCTAATTTTTCAATTTTCTCTCATACTTTCAAAGATATGCATTGTCTTCAATTTTTTCAATGATACTTTTCGAGGTAAACATTTCTACACAACTCTACCCATGTGAGTAGAATAATGAATAATCAACTTGTCAAAAAATAATCAAACATGAATAATTAGTATATTAAAGGTAAGATGAAAATAAAATAAAATCTAAATAATTTACATCTATAGCTTTTATAAAGTAACAAACAAATAAAAAAAATCTAAAAAAAAATCTAACTAATACCTCACCTAGTTCATGATGTGTGTAAATTCTATTAACATATTTGCTTATATCAGAACGACATTTTTCATGTTAATTTAAGCGACATGTGACTTTTAGATATCTAATACATGCTCGTTAAATTTTATTTAATGCCAACACGGCGTTGGACATGATGCCGACACGTGATTTTATGGTTGTTTAAAATTCAACACAACATCGGAGTGTCCGATACGTGTCGGGCAAGTGTCTGTGTCCGACACATATCCTACACGGACACGACACTCATTTTGAAGTGTTCGTGCTTCATAGCTTCCAGGGCTCTTTTCAGCTCTAGCACAAGAATAAATATTTCTAAACAACAAAAATACACAAAAAATACACAAGTAAATTATTTGCAATTGGTAGATCTTTAATGTTGATTTTGTTTGATTTCAAGGGAAGATCTCAGGCTTTATGTGATTGAATTCCATGGGAGAATCAAAAGTATTTGGAGTATGGATTTGTATCCATGGAGAGACTTAGCTTGTGAACTATTTATGTTTGTCAAATTCCAAGGGAGGATAGTGAGCTATTGTAGTTTGAGGTCCCAAGGAAGCATTGTGAGAAATTTTAGTTTGAGATCACAAGGAAGGATGAAATGACCAGTCGGGTATTGTACTTTGAGATTCAAAGGAAAGATCATAGATATTGTCGAATATGATAGTTTGAGATCACAAAGATCACAAAAATTGCCATCTAAGTTAGTCTGAGCTCATAAGGGAGAATTAGAAGGATTATCATTTGTGTTTGTTTCAGATTCTTTATTTGTTTTTGCTTTCATTTTCTCTAGTTTGGTTCAGTTTCAGTTCAAATATTCGCTTGATTCAGTTTGCAACTTTTACTTGGTTCCATTTTGTTATTCAATGTTTTGTATTCAAGATAAGCAATTTAGCATTAGCATCAGCAATTCGTTATTAGCATCAAGCAATTCAGCAATTTGATATCAGAGTCAGCAATGCATTATTTGTTTCTAACGTTTCAGCAGTTTCAACATTTTTTTTTATTGACTTTCTGTTATGCAAACTATTAATATTATGCCATCTTTAAAAGATAATTAGTTAGCTAGTGGAGTTTTTGGTTATAAAGTTCTAATACTATTTGGGGTCTTATAGAGTTGTAGTAGAATTATGAGTCGTAGTTAGAGTAAGATTTGATTTTGTATCGGGTCAATTTAAGGAGAGGATTGCTCATGGTTTTGTGATATTAGCTTTTGTATTTGTTTTGAGCATCAATAAAGATGCAGTCCTTCGTAGTTTTAAAATAATATTTGCAAATTTAAAAAAATGCAATTCATAAATAAACTATGAAACAATTCATTCTTTATTATTCGGGCAAACAAATCATAAAGGAATTGTGGGCAATCAGTTGCGCAAGATATTTGTAAAAATCATGTAATTAGAAAAATTATCATGAGTCACCACCTCCCTCCAGGATTCAAACATTTATCCCCGCCCTTGGTAAACCATTTGTAAGAAGTTAGAGGTTGTTTCTATTGAGGAGAAAGCGAGGGAGAATGGATTGTGATGACTTAAACATCTGTAATGCATTATGTGCGTTAATTAAAAAAAGTGATAGGATAGAGTTTGATGGAGCAAGGAGGAGTAGGGAGGTCTCATCGAACTTGGATGAAGGCAATTAAGAAAGATATGACAATGCTTCATCGAAGGAGATGAAGCTTAATAAAGCTGAATGGAAGAAAAGAATTAATATAGTCGACCCCAAAATTTGGGATAAGAGCTTTCTTGTCGTTCTGCCCTTGCACTTGTTAAATTTACCACTGCTCCAAGAACTTTTAAATAAAGCCATTACAACTAAGTAAGCACTTGTGAGATAAAGATGCATTACATAATAAAATATGATAGAACAATTAATAAATAAACTCGGTTATTTACTTACTCAAAATTATTGCCCAATAAATCCTGAATTTTTAAGATCTTTTTTTAGAATTTGAACTTTTGACATTAACCAAAATTATTCAACAAAATCCAAACTTGTAAGTATGCCCTCAATATAAAATTAAGATATAGATGTTTAACCCATTTAAATGTTGAATTGTTAAGCAATAATAAGTCAATTAAAGAATCACAAAAGCTATAAAATTTAGCGATCAAATGGATATGTAACCAAGTGTACTAAGGTAAAATACTGAAGCATTTCACAACATTTTAGTGGAGAAAAATACACTTTTGAGATTAAACTATGGTTGTTCCATAAAAGAATTAAAGCAAAAAATAAGAGAAAAACAAAGATACCAAAATAATAGGGGTAGGGGTATAACTGAGACTGCAATCTCAACATAACTTCTCAAATTTCATCATTTACTCTTAGCATGGAGGTTGCTTCCAACCAAATTAATACTAAAAATCTAAGAAAGCAATCCAAAATAACTTCCAAAATTTCTTCATTCACTACGAGTAAAGGAGGCTACCAAGCCAAATTTATACTAAAAAGGTTACTTAACAACCAATCATAATGTAATCTCAACGTATCTTTACAGATTGGATACAAAAAATAGAACTAAACATGTAAAGATTACTCCTTTTTTTAGCCTAATCTAAAACAAACTTCAAATTGAAACTTTGCAATAAATTAAGCCTTGACAATCAAGAAAAAAAATAAAAGCTAATCCTAATGAAATTTTATCATATCTTTATACAAAGAATACAAAGAATAGGATTAAATATGTAAAAACTACTCCTATGTTCTGCCTAGTCTTCATATTTAAACTTACCAATAAAGCCTCCTAATGGATAAAAACTAATAAATACTGAAATTGATAGTATCTTCTGGTCATGCACCCAACCTCTATAATTGGCTGATATCAGATAGAAACTAACATATCTTTCAACAACAAGAAAATCTATCTAAAGGTTGTACCACTATTTCAAGATAAGTCCTTCAAGGTAATTATCTTGCAGATATCCAGCTATTAGCTTCCTCAAATTACGGTAGGACATATGCTCTTTGAGATCACTACCTACAGTAGGACATCTTAAAAGGCATGCATCATGTTAGCTCTGACAATGAAAATTCTAGTTTTTATTCAGTCATGACTCACAATTCCGTTAGGAAGTACTTCCTTTATTAGAAAATCCTTTTGAGGTACACATCATTCGAGTTGTGACACAAAATTTAAGTTTCTGTTTAGTCATAAAGTTTCTAGGTTATTTCATGAGTCAACAGCGCCTATACTAGAACACAGTTATGTGAAATTTGTATTTTATACTAAACAACAATAAAGTAGAAAATTTATGTTGCTCAATTTTAGGTTATTGCATAAGTCCACTTTCTCTACCTATTTAACTATCTATCCACGGCTGAAATGATTAGAAACTTAAAATATGTTTCCTTTCCACTTAACCAATGAATAAGTTTGAAATGCATCTGATAACTAAATTTCTCCTTTATATTGTGTAGTGGTCAAAATCTTGACCTCTGTGATATCGCGACACCTGGCAGATCTTGGACATCACGAGATCATCTGATCCAATCTCACCCGATCACCACGGATCAGGCGGTTGCAACGACCCGATACGTGGGTCGATATCTGATGATCAAATCGATTACCCTCGCCAACCAAAACGATCTTCGTAGATCCCCACTTTAACTGATAGAAGCTGAGGCAGTTCGTGAAGTTAAGATTCGGAGCTGGTTCAATTGCGAAAATCTTGATTGACCTCATCCAGACCAACCTCACATATAAATACCGGTCTCCTACTTCTTCACAGGGGACGGGGATCCAAAAAAGATTGTAACCGCAATATTACTCTACAGAATTCATTGTAATCACCTGAGATTATAGTGAATTCTCCCGCTCTCATGTTTTTCTCCTTTTCGGACCGAGAATTTTCCTATACATATTGTAATACTATTATCCTTCTTCTCTTTTTTTGTTTTTCATTTTTTGTGGGAGAACAAGGATATTGTCAAAAGATCTAGTTTGCTACTCGATTGATTCTGTTAGGAAAAGGATACAAACTCTGGGATACGGATGTGAAACCCTTTATTTTGATGATGATTAACTAATCAATTTTGACACTAATCAATTTTGACACTAATCAATGTGTTTAGTGATTGTGTCTCACTAAGATAGGTGAAGACAAATTCTAAATTGGAGGATGGATGGAATGCGAGCCTAATTACAAATCATATGTGGAGGTGGCGGAACAAGCTCCTTGATCAAGTGACAATTTCAAATAAGCTACATCTAAGAGCAAAGAACAAGAGGAGCAATATCAAGAGTAAATTTTCATATCTTAGGAACTTTTGTAAAAGTAAATTTGATGAAGTAATTTAATTTGGCACATAGGATTTTTCTTAAGTCAACATTCTTCAAACTTTCTTTAAATTGATCCTAGATATCTTCACAAGTATTTCCCATTTTTTCGGATTTTTTCATAAAATTTATCAAAATTATTTTGTGTGGAACAATATCCTTCCACTTGGTCCTACCATGCTTTATCAGCATACTATTCTACTGCCAAATTTTAGGGTCTGTTTGGTTGTCGTAACTGGTCGTAATTCGTAGTTGTAATTGGTAAAGTCTTTTACAATTGTAAATGAGTTACATGTATGTAAATTTTACGGTGTTTGATTGGTAATATAAAATTGTAAAGTTAGAAAGTATATTGTACTTTACGGTGTTTGGTTGTCGTAATGTATAAATCGTAAGTGAAAAAAGTTGACCACAAAATTAACTATTTGGTGATTTTAAAAGTTTTAATACTGCAAATAAATATTAAAAATTTAAATATTAAAAAATTTTAATATTAATATCAAAAAATATTACAAATTTGTATGACCACAAAATTAACTGTAACTGAGCTGTAAGTGAGTGGTACACTGGGTTGCAAGTGAGTGTTGGTTGAGTTACGTAAGTTTTTTACGAATTACTGTCCAAACAAACGCCGTAGTTGTAACTAGGTAGTAAGTCATTTACGAATTACGGAGTTTTACGCGAAACAAACGGCCCCTTAATGTCTGGTTATCAACTTTTTTAATACTATTTTGTAGAAGGTTGGCTGAGAGAGAGAGGTGTTTTCATTTGTTTATCTGGGTACTGTAAACTTGCCCATGTGAGCTTGTCTCACTTTGTTCTCTTGCTAGGCTACCTAATACACCACCTGCCTAGAATGTGACTTGTACTCACTGATCACTTCTGTAACGCCCCGATCCTGAGGATACGGAGACGTTACTGCGACGTATATACACGAGGGTATTACGTATATACGTCCCAGTACGTCTCCGTACCCTCAGGATCGGGGCGTTGCAGGGTGGTATCAGAGCCTAGGCTCTCACATCTTCAGTACAACCAGTCGGCAAATTAATGGTAAAAAAATTGCAACTGGAATGCATAAGTCAAGGTTATACAATCCAACTACAAGTACAAAGTTATCTATTCCCTCTTAATCGTCCTTTCCTTGATTCTTGAAATCTCTTCCATCCTTTTTCATTTCCAGTTCCTGTCATCCTTATACCAACTCAAGATATGGATAGACTGGTAGGGTAGCAGCAAGACAGATGTGGTTCGCTATCATTATATTCTGGTATTCCTTGACCCTGGTGCATCGCCTTGTCCTATATTGAATAGTTTTCAGCCTCGCATTCTATTCTTGTATTTATGGATACATCACGGGAAACCAGTACGGCAAGTGGAGTAATCATCACTTATATAATCAGACAGACCGTATCATTACCTGAGGAGTGTCGGTATGAAACAATACTCCAAATTCAGGATTTTTGTCAGACAGAGTTATGATATTTTCTATCTAGCAGCGATCATTATTTCTTCTACCATGTTCATGGAACTCCGGCATTCTCAGAACTGACATGCAGTCAGGTTATTATTCAGAGGAAAGCACTCAGGACTCATTTCGGTTATTATGATTTCTTGATCGTGTTCTCAGAGCCACCAACTCCTGGCAGTCTTTACATATTTGGTGAACCACAAGCCCCGCTAGCCTCGCCAAGCGAGAGTTGTGTTCTAGTCACCCGTGGACCTAACCAGGCGTTGGCTTCGCTGCACCCTGTGCTTAGCATTTAGCATTGTGTTACGTGCTGGCTTCGCTGCGTGAGCTCCGCCAAGTGCGAGCCTCGCAAAGCGTTAGCCCCGCTGCACCCTAATGCTTAACGCCTGAGATGTGTTACGCAATGGCCTCACCTAGGCTTGGTTTCGTCAGTGGCTAGTCCCTTCAGTGCTTAGCACCTAGCCCGTTCCTCAGATTTCTTCCGCCTAACGTGTTTTCATGGATCCGATGAACAGGGTTTTCTCGTTGTATCTGAGCTATTACCATGATCCTTATGAACGATCAATTTAGCCAACCTTGCAGGGATTGAGTATTCTTTATGTTTCATCTGCAGTCAGGTTATCATTCAGAAGTCAGTATTCAGAATTCTCCATGGTTATTCTATATTCCTGGTTATGTCGTTCAGGATGCAATGCCCGTATTCAGAAATTCTTAATTATTGGTCTTCTTAATTTATGCTCAGTATTATCGGGGTTTCTTTATCTCGATATTCTGGTTTATTCTCAGAGAGGTATATGTATTATCACATAAGTGATTTCCATTGGGTTATTTAGATTCTGTTTGTCGTTTTGTTTTTGTGGTTTGTTTTTTATTATTGGTCTTTTTTGTTGCTTATTATGTATGGGTTTTCTTTATCTGATATTCTTTTATTTTGGTTATGTTTATCATTTTTTTTTGATCTTTGTTTGGAGTTTGGGTGTCTTTACATTATATTATGGATTTCAGCACTATGGATTTATATGGGTTCATCAGCTTTGTTTCACAGTATTATTGATTAACTCACCAAGTCAGCTTACTTAATATTACTCAGATGGGTTAGTCTTCTGAAGTTCTGGCAGTATCTTTTATCAGCAGACATCAAGTCGTATTATTATGGCACCGTTAGAGAATATATACGGCAGAAGTGTCTCAGTTCTGGGTTTATCATTCAGTCGATTGGTGGAATTACCCTCATTACTCATATCTTGATTGGCATAATCCCCATTCATATCCTTTCTGTGTTCATCATCCCCTTATCGAAATTTCGAGGATGAATTTTTTGTAAGGTGGATGGAATGTAAAACCCAGTTCCTGGAATACGTACTTAGATACATATTCTGATTTTTCTATCATATTTCTTTGATTTATTTGTATTTATTTTTTGTTTATGATTATTGGTGTGATTGTTTTGTATTGCATCTGGATTCGTGGACTCGGAGTCGGCCCTAGTATGAACCGGGGACCCGATCCTAGTGCTTGCTCGATTTGACCTTTCTGGTAATTCGATTTAACCGATTTCAATTTTAGACACTATTTTTCAATATTTTAGATTTTTCATAATTTTCTAAATTTTTCTGAATTTTTCTGCAAAATCTCCAAAAAACGGTGCCGGTCGGCATCGCTGACTGATTCCCAAATTTTTAGTATTCAAACGGAATTGAATTTTCAGAAACGGCTTTTACGTTACTTCTTAAAATATCATATTCTGTCTAAATACATTTTTTGGGATTTTTCTAAATTATCAAAATTTGACCGATTCTGATGTCGACCGGTATCGCTGGAAGAGTCCAGAATTTTTAATTTGAAAACCAGATTGAATTTCTCGAATTCGATTTCATCGAACATCTTAAAATAATATTTACTATTTTTGAGAATTTTCGGAGCGATTCTGAAACAGTCAATTTTTACCCTATTTAAATAATATTATTCTTTCCTTCTCACTTCATTTGCTTTTCTTTCCTTCCCAAAGTCAACCACTGACAGCCCACTATCCCATCCCATCACCTACCAATCCCATCCCCCATCCCATCACTTTTCCCTTTTAAATAAACAAATCTCCCCCACTTTTTCAATCAACCCCTTTTCCTTTTCCTTTTCCTTTTTCTTTTTCCCTTTCTTCTTTCTTCTGCTTCTCCTCCCTGGCGACGACGCCAGCCAGCCGCTGCTGCCGTGAGCGTCTCCGTCGCCTCCCCCTCTTCTTCTTCCCTTTTCTTCTTCTTTTCTCTTCTTCCTCGTTTCTTTTTTCTCTTCTCGCTTTCTTTCTTTTCTTTTTCTTTTTCCACCATCCTCCTTCTCCTCTGTGCGGCGACCACTGGCCGGAGAAGCAGGGCCAGTTCCCCTCTCCCTTCTCTCTCTACTAGATTCCACGCTCTCTCTCCCCTCCTAGATCCCAGCGCCCCCAGGGGGCTGAGCGCAGCCAGTGGGCCTCCTGGCCCCCTGTGTGCCGCCCCCTCTCCTTCGGCAGGCGCAGCATCCTGCGCCTCCTTGGTCGCAGCCAGGGAGCGGCAGAGCCAGCCCAGCCGCTAGCCTGGGCTGTGCGTGGGCAAAGGGGGCGGCAGCCCCCTACTTTCTCTCTCATCTCTCTCATCCCCTGTTTCTCTCCCCTCTCTAGCCGTCCCTCTCTTTACTCTCTCATTCTCATTCTCTCTAAACTCCCTCATTCTCTCTCTAGACTTTCTCTCTCTAAAATCTCTCTCTAGACTTTCTCTCTCTAAATCTCACTTCTCTCTCTAACTCTTTCTCTCTCCTCTCCTCTTCTCTTTCTCTCTAAAAATAATATATATATATATGTATATTTTAATATATTGATTGGTGGTGTGCGCGGATTTCTGGTGTTCCGAGATTTCAGGCCGTTTTTCAGTGATTTTAGGCGAGTACATTTTCTGTATTGCTATATGCTTTGCTATTACCGTTATATGCCTAGTAATTGCCACTGTAACTTTTACTACATGATACACCGCTATATATTTGACACATGATACCTGACACCGGTACTTGCCATGCTATATTTGACCCATGATTCCCAACACCGGTACTTGCCATGTTATATTTGACCCATGATACCCGACACCGGTACTTGCCATGCTATACTTGACACTTGATACCTAACACCTGTATTACCTGGCATATTCATGATTATTATGTGACCAGACCTCTGGTACTCCTGAACCCTGTACTCCTGAACTCTTGTATCTCTTGTACTCACGTCCCCTGCACTGTTACTCTTGTTAATAGCACAGTCAAACCAGTGTCCGGCAGAGCATACCTGGTGTCGGGATGACGAGGATGTATCCCACAATCGTGCTAGCATCAGGCGGATCCTGAATGGAACTAAGTGTCACACGGAGCAAAGTGTCACACCATACACATGGTGGGGGGCCACCTCTTGAATCCGTGGGGGCCACCTCTAGAATCCATTCCCCACACAGAGCAAAGTGCAACACAGAGCAAAGTGCAACACCACACACGTGGTGGGGGCCACCTCTTGAATCTGTAGGGGCCACCTCTTGGATCTGTGGGGCTACCTCCTGTATCAACCCTCAGAGCAAAGTGCCACATGGAGCAAAGTGCCACACCACACACGTGGTGGGGGCCACCTCTTGAATCTGTAGGGGTCACCTCTTGAATTTGTAGGGCTACTTCCTCCCTCCTGCCTGTGCCGCCTGGTGTTAATTTGATAAGCATCCTCAGTGCATATTAACACCATGGTTCACAGTCGCAGTCTCGGCCGCCGACTCGGCGGGCACTGAGACGGATCGGTCTCGGCGACTCGGATCGGTTTCGGGCGATACGCGCAAAACGCTACATAGAAAGTTAAAAAACTTCTAAAAAATTCACGACAAATCTTGAAAAAATGTAGACATCCACATTCATGTATCACATGTCCAAAATATATCACCTAGCACACAAAACATAAAGCGAAAGTATAAATACACGCATCGTTAGTAGAAGCATATCAAAATACATGCACAATATAGTAAATTGCACAAACTACATTCATAAATACATGCTAATGTAGTTATTTCCACATTGAATTGCGATGAGGCACAAAATTATCATCATAATGCCGAGTCGACCGAGTCAACTCCGATTCTCGGCCTAATCAGTCTCCTCTGAGTTGAGTCGACCGACTCGTGACTCGGACTCGTCTCGGAGCAGGCCGAGACGGATACGACTCGGCCGAGTCTTTGAACCGTGATTAACACCCACACGTACCTGTATGATAATAACGTCTGGAGCATATGTTATATGGTCTCTCCCCTATTCGAATAATGGTACATGCATATCAGAGTTCAGATGAGTTCTACTGGAAGTGCAGACTCCAGTGTGAACTGTCAGTGTTATAGGACGCCGGTGGGAAAGGGACAAGAATAACATAAAAACATAACAACCAAACAGTAATAATATTAGGAACGTGTGATATTTGGTCTCTCCTTTGTTCGAGTCTTGGTACTCACATATCAGACCCGGGTACTTAGTTCCATTCAGGATCCGCCAGACGCTAGCACGATTGTGGGATACATCCTCATCATCCCGACACCAGGCATGCTCTGTCCGACGCCGGTTTGACTGTGCTATTAACAAGAGTAACAGTGCAGGGGACATGAGTACAGGAGATACAGGAGTTCAGGAGTACATGGGTTCAGGAGTACAGGAGTACAGGGAGGTTTGGTCACATAATAATCATGAACATGCCAGGTAATATAGGTGTCAGGTATCAAGTGTCAAGTATAGCATGACAAGTACCGGTGTCGGGAATCACGTGTCAAATATAGCATGGCAAGTACCGGTGTCAGGTATCACGTGTCAAATATAGCATGACAAGTACTGGTGTCGGGTATCACGCGTCAAATATAGCATGGCAAGTACCGGTATCGGGTATCATGTGTCAAATATAGCATGGCAAGTACCGGTGTCAGGTATCATGTGTCAAATATATAGCGGGTGTATCATGTAGTAAAAGTTACAGTGGCAATTACTAGGCATATAACGGTAATAGCAAAGCATATAGCAATACAGAAAATGTACTCGCCTAAATCACCGGAAAACGGCGTGAAATCCCGGAACACTAGAAATTCGCGCACACCACCAATCTATATATTAAAATATACATATATATATATTATTTTTAGAGAGAGAAAGAGAGGAGAGAGAGGAGAGAGAGAAAGAGTTAGAGAGAGAAGTGGGATTTAGAGAGAGTCTAGAGAGAGAAAGAGATTTTAGAGAGAGTTTAGAGAATGAGAATTGGAGAGAGAGAGTAGAGAGAGACAGATAGAGAGGGGGAGAGAAACAAGGGATGAGAGAGATGAGAGAGAAACCATGATAGAGAGAAGAGAGAGAAAGAGAGAAAGTAGGGGGCTGCCGCCCCCTTTGCCTACGCACAGCCCAGGCCGCTGGCTCTGCCGCTCCCTGGCTGCGGCCAGGGAGGCACAGGATGCTGCGCCGGCCGCCGTGGCCGGTACAGGCAGAGGTGGCCACCGGCCACCCCAAAAGAGAGGGGGAGGAGAGGGAGAAAAAGAGAGAGAAGAGAAGGGAGGGGTGCCGCCCCCTCCTCCGCCCACGCACAGGGGGCCAGGAGGCCCCTGGCCGCGCTCAGCCGCCGGCGACGCGCCGGCGGCGCTCAGCCCCCCTAGGGGCGCTGGATCTAGGAGAGGAGAGAGAGGTAAGGTGAGAGAGATAGTGAAATCTAGTAGAGAGAGAAGGGAGAAGGGAACTGGCCCTGCTTCTCCGGCCAGTGGTCGTCGGCGGCAACCCTGGCCGCCGGCGGCCATTACAGAGAGGAGAGGGAAGGAGGGAAATGGAAAAAGAAAAAGAAAAGAAAGAAAGCGAGAAGAGAAAAAAAGGAAAGGAGGAAGAAAAGGAGAAAGAAGAAGAAAAGGGAAGAAGAAGAGAGGGGAGGCGGCGGAGACGCTCACAGCGGCGGCGACGGCGGCTGGCGTCGTCGCCAGGGAGGAGAAGCAGCAGCAGAAGAAGAAAGAAGAAGGGGCAAAAGAAAAAGAAAAAGGAAAATGGGTTGATTGAAAAAGTGGGGGAGATTTGTTTATTTAAAAGGGAAAAGTGATGGGATAGGGGATGGGATTGGCAGATGTTGGGATGGGAGAGTGAGCTGTCAATGGTTGACTTTGGGAAGGGAAAGGAAAAAAATGAAGAAAATGAAGTGAAAAGGAAATAATAATATTATTTAAATAGGGTAAAATTTACTATTTCAGAATCGCTCCGAAAAATTCTCAAAAATAGTAAATATTATTTTAAGATGCCCGATGAAATCGGATTCGAGAAATTCAATTTGGTTTTCAAATTAAAAATTCTGGAATCTTCCGGCGATACCGGTCGACACCAGAATCGGTTAAATTTTAATAAATTTAGAAAAATCTCAAAAATGTATTTAGACAAAATATGAAATTCTAAGAAGTAAAGTGAAAGCCATTTCTGAAAATTCAATTCCGTTTGAAAACTAAAAATCCGGGAATCTGTCAGCGATGCCGACCGACATCGGTTTTAGAGATTCTGCAGAAAAATTCAGAAAAATTTCAGAAAATCATGAAAAATCTAAAATATTGGAAAACAGTGTCTGAAACTGAAATCGATCAAATCAGATTACCAGAAAGGCCAAATCGAGCAATATACTAGGATCAGGTCCCCGATTCATACTAGAGCTGACTCCGAGTCCACGAATCCAGATCCAATACAATACAATCACACTAATAATCATAAAACAAAACAAATACAAAATTAAATCAAAGAAATATGATAGAAAAATCAGAATACGTATCTAAGTACGTATTCCAAGAATTGGGTGTTACAACTTCTCTACTTTTCAAAAGTCGTTGCATCTCTCTCTCGTGCACTTGATTGTAAGCACATATATAAATAGTTCTCTTACTCATCTCCTTCCCTATGCATTAAATGCTTATCTCCTCTCTTTCAAAACGGAACTGAGTTACCCATTCTCTCACAAAATCATGCACTAACATTTTTGTTTAAAATCTGCTCGTTGCTGGGATCATTTAATGTTCTCTCTCACCTACTGATCCAGTTAAATTTTGAAAGATAGGGTCATTATCTCTCACGGTTATTTCTTCTCTTCTCTAGATATAAAACGGTTCTCTGTTCAATTAAGAGTGATCAAGGAAAATTATCATAAATTTATTGAGCTACCAACTTCCATTTTCAGTCAACAGATAGAGTTAAGCAATAAATTTTGACTTGCATTCAATTCTCATTCTCCAATCATTGAGCAAGACTCCATATTTGATTGAGTTCAAATCAAGCTTGAAGATTTCAAAAATTATTTCTTTCTTTTAAGAAAATCATTTTTAAATCTTCTATCTTGCTGTTTAAGATTGATTTCAAAATTAGTTTTTAATTTGTGATAAAATACTCTGTGCCAAAGATTTTACTTCATCATTTACACTTATAGAGCCTCATTGTGTAATCTTTTCCTTTGAGAAAATTTGTGTAATAGTGTGTTCCCATCCTTGGTTTAAAGAGAACAAAAACCTTTCTTATTTTGTTTAGTGTAATTTCCTCTTCGGGTGGAAGAGAGACCTCATCGGTAGGAAGAGTGTTTAGTCCAACCTCTTGGGAATAGAGGGCTGGCTGTGCATTAACTGGCTTTGGTTTGAAGCAAGAATTAATGGATTCAAAATCCTTGGGAAGAGGCACAAGGTGGGGGGGTAGGGGGTAGCCCGAACCACCATAAAGTATATGTGTTTTGTGTTTAATTTTTTATCTAGTTTTAGCCTGTTTTCGTTGCTGAATTTGAATTATCTTATTGGTGTAATTTGTTTCTGAGCATGCTACCAAGATTTTTGTACTATGGTAGAATATCCTACCACGACATTTCTGCACCAACAGTTTTTTTTTTAATTTCAAGTCGTTTATCTTATGCCCTCCCCCCCCCCCCCCCCAACCAACAGGGTTTCACAACAGAGCTGTTAAAGATCTGGTGCAACCATATATATCAACAAAATGACTAAGCATCTCTTTTTAATCTCCACGGATGTAAACAGCCAATCTTGCTAGTAACTTTTAGAACAAATGACCAGTTAAGTTTAGAAAACACTACAAAGATTATCACTGCCTACTCACTCACACACATATATGTCATTGCTGCAGATTCACTAAAGTTTTTAATCAAAGGAAAAGTAACAAGCTAAAATTATAGTAATAAAAACAAAGCTTAGAAAAGATGTGGTTCAACAAATGCAAGACACGAAAATGAAAAATACAAAAGGATCAACAAATACAAAACATAAAACTGGAAATACAATAGGAGGAAAAAGAGAAAAGGTAGCAATACACTGAAAACATTTCAACTTACTTAAAACAAAAGGCTATATTATTTGCAAAATTTCAAAAAAAAAAAAAAACAATTCATTCTTACTTCAAATAAGAAGTTACTCATAAGAACCTAGCTGTTTCACTGTTAAGCAATTTTACCAACTTTATTGGTACCAGATATAAATCAATGTCACACAAACAAACAAACAAACAAGCAGACACAGACATCAATATTCACTCTGCACCCAGCTAAAGAGAAAAGTAAGAGGCAAGCAACGGAAGTTCAGCATCACTGCAAAAGAACAAATTTTCTTTTGTAGAAAAGCTAGAATAACTGATCTCATTGATGCTCAATCAATCATTAGGATTCCAACAAGATGCTACAGATAATTGCAATTGATAAACAAGAGGACATAATGAAGAATGGGAGAGTAACCAAACAAATCCAATAAAAAGGAGAGGGCTTTTCCCCAAAATGGTGGTTGGGGGGGGGGGGGGGGGGGGGGGGGGGGGGGGGGGGGGGGTGGGTTTCGCATACACTCTAGTGACGCGATTGTCCTGGTTGCAAGTGATGTGGAACCAAGTGCAGGGATTGACGAGGGTCGGATCCCAGCTCTGCAGCACGTGGTCTGGATCCGATAAGCTCCGCCGGAGCGCGTAAAGAGCGTCTCCCTCCGAATTCGGAGAGGCCAGGGGGGAGAGGAGAGCCATGGCGACAAGAGCGAACCCCAGAGCCCCGGCCATGGCGATCGATACCAAAGCTAGGATTAGGGTTTCGTCTTTCTTGTGCTCGGCAGTGGGATTTAAGAGAGAGAGAGAGAGAGAATCGGTGGGCAAATTTGGTGGACTTGAGGCAAGTTTTTTGAAGTTGCGGGGGTTCTGGTGTTCCTTCTGCTAGTGATTGGTTAAAGAGTGACTTTGTAGTGAGACGAAAAGAGAAGGAAGGAGCAGCAATTTGACTGTCAGACAAACAAGAGTCCAATTTTGGTGGTGTCTAAAATTAAAAAAACGCGTGGGAATTTGTGTACGTGTGACGCAGGAACAGTCGCTTTAAGTGGGTCCGCAGATTCCGGAACGCGTGATGCTGCATCTTTGTTGGGGAGTGCGGTTTTTGTGTTGTTCTACTGGCAAAAAAAAAATAGAATCAGGGAGTTCAATAATGAGATTCGCTCGGATTACCATTACTAATAGTATTATTAAGATTATTATTAAAGAATACCAGACATGTGCTGGAGCACGTACAAATTTATGTGTTTGATTTTTTTTTTTTTTTTTTTTTAACTTTCATGTGGATGAAAAATCATATGTTATATATATCATTTGCTTATTACAAATTTGATGTATTTTTCTGAATAGAACAATATTAGCTCACTCTATGAATAATCAAATGATCTTCAAAGCTCATGATTTTTCATCTATGGTCTTTTTTTTTAAGAACAAGTTGGGGTTACCCTCAAGCCTAACACGCACCTTTTACAAATGTTCAGACCCAAGGAGATTCGATCCGGTGACGTCTAGAGAGCAAATACAGGGCGTGGCCGGTGGGCCAGCTTCTGAGGGGGTGGGGGGACGCATTCCATCTACTATCACTTGAAATGTGTGAATCATCAAAATGAAATTTGTGAAACCTCCTCATACGTCGAAAAGAGCTCCATGACATATAAATTAATATATGATGCTGCACATATCCCGTATTATCTAATTATTAGAGAAATTATTATTTTTGTTGTTGTTATCCTAATCTTTTGCTAATATAATGTAAACTCTTAGATTCCTTCTTATGCAGCACTAAGTCAACGACTGTCAGCATTCTGGAATAACATTTGTAAGTCTCTATTCCTTCTTATTATGTAGTACTAAGGTCAGTCTGAGCAATAGACATCACACTATATGTTCTGGAATGATAGTTGGTGCTCTGCCATTTCACTAATACTTTCTCTAGATCATTTGAACTGAATTGTAAGAAAGTTGTTGTTGTTCATCATTGTGAAGTTTTTGAAATTAATGGATGGCAATGGCAGCTGATTTTCAGAAAGAATTTAACTGGTGATTTGGTTGAGGGATATTTAGAATTAATGCAAAAGCTCAGTCAGTGGACAATCAGAAATCAGGAAGATGTCAGAGTATGGAAATGGGATACTAAATTTTCAATTAAATCATTAAATACCTTTCTGATCTTTAGAGGAGTGTTGTTTGGTTCATACAGTATTTGGTCCACTGATGTCTCTTTGAAATTCAAGATTCTTATGTGGCTAATCATAAAAGGTAGGCTTAATACCTTAAGTGTATTAGCTCATAAAGGTATTAGTCAGGCTCGTGTCTGTGTTTCATGTGATGATAATACTAAGTCTATCCAACACATTTTTCTGTAGTGTGAATAAATTCAGCATGTTTGGGACCTTATCAAAAACTGCATTGCATGTTACTGCCTCACCAATGCATTTATTTGATCTATTGAATGTTTGGTGGCAAAACATGTTAATGCTCGTGTCAAAATTGAATGGAATATCTCTGTAATGAGAGTATGTTGGTTAATCTGGAATGAGATTAATAACAGATTTTTCCTGAAAGGTAGAGGAGTAATGTAGCTTTGATTTGCTTGGAGTATTTAACTCCTGTATCACTTTTTGGATAGAAAATCTACCAGTTAAAGCATGGAAGATATTAATGCGTTACTACAGTACCAGAGGAGAAGGGTAGGGGTGAGCAGAGTTCGGTTATAACCGAAATAACCGACCAAAAATCAAAACCCGAACCCGAACCGAACCGAACCGCTCTAGTTCGGTTCGGTTTCGGTTTTGTGTTTCAAAAACCGAACTCGACCGAACCGAACCGAATCTCTCACTCTATATATCACCGAACCCAAATTCAATTTAGTGAATCATATAGTTCAAAAAAAACTGGTGAAAACTTATCTCATTACTTCTAGCAATACCATCTTTTTTATATTGAATATGTGAAAGTTATGTTAAGCACACCATTACAATTAAGAATAATATTTATATTAATATAGTTCTTTTTTTTTCATTCTTGCCATTAAAAATTAGTAATAATAAATTAGTAATAATTATGTGAGTTTTGATATAAGAGCCAAATATAGCGTAAAAGTTTTAGAATATGAAATTTTTAATTCACATTAAGGTTAGGGTCATTTTCTTATTTCTAATTTGGGTATTGAATATTTGAGATTAGAATATTAAAGAATGATAATATAATGGTGATAAAAAATGTAAGAAATGATGGAAAGATATTGGCCTAACCGAAAAAAACCGAAAAACCGAACCGAACTGAGTCGGTTCGGTTCGGTTCGGTTCCTAAGTCTAATCGGTTCGGTTCGGTTTGTAAAAATTAGCAAAAACCGAACCGAACCGACCGATGCTCACCCCTAGAGAATGGCAAATAGACGAGCACAACATGCTAGAGCTTCCAATGTGAGTGATGCTGGAGTGGTGGTGGTGGATGCAGAGATGACAAAAGCAGGAGAAAGAAGCTCCTGCGAGAGTAGTTGTTAGTGCTTCTGCTATATATTCTAGTGGTAGTTGTTGTATCCATGAAAGCTCAAACTGCTGGAGGAGTTAAGGCTATTCTTATAGAATGATTCAAGAAAGATGATGTTTTTTGGGAGTGATGTTTTTTTTTTGTTGGATATTACTTTATTTTGATAAAATATAGCCATTTTTTAGTTTATGGCCCATTAGAAGTTTAAAAGAAAAAAAAACTTACTAACAGTTATTTTTCTAAAATGTGAAACATAATCTGTGGAGTTACAACTGCCCATCTTACTCCTATTTATATATTCTCTTTTAATGGAAAGAGGATATATTAAGAGAAAATTTTATTTTTAAGAGATAAAAGTTTACAGTCTATAAGAAAGTCATGAGAT
Organism: Agave tequilana; assembly: GCA_038442645.1. Classification (NCBI taxonomy): domain Eukaryota; kingdom Viridiplantae; phylum Streptophyta; class Magnoliopsida; order Asparagales; family Asparagaceae; genus Agave; species Agave tequilana. The sequence continues at coordinate 8,423 of JAVJIF010019889.1, read as the reverse complement.
CCATCATAAATATAAAGTTTTGGATAGACTAGCTAACGAATCCCAAAAATTCTAGTGTTCTTTATTTTATTATAATAAGAATTTGAATTTGAATTTGATTACTATGGCTAGAGGTACGATCTATTTCTTCCGCTCTTAAGTTTTATATAATCAATCTATTTTGAAATTTGCTAACATTGGCATCAGAGCCTTATCTCTAGTTTAGCAATTGGTTCAATCTTACTATCTGTAAACAATAATTTAATCTTGTGATTATTTAAATGTTAATAAGAATCTTAATTTATTTGATCATTATCTCTTGGTTAACCGAAAGGATTTGAATTTCTTTCTTTCATGGTTGAATTTATCTCTATTTTTAAACATGCATGATAAGATAAAATAAAGATTAAATAAAAGAAAATAGAAAGATAAAATTTTGTGCAATGCAAATAAAGTTAGTTGTCTCTTTACCGGATAACATATTCTAATAGAATATTTATTAGATTTTTATCTCATTAATTATTGGATAATAAAGATAAATTCAATGAATTTGACTCTCTTTTATATTAGAATCCTTGATAAAATAGAATTATACCAGAAAATTTATTTCTGTTAGATTCTAAACTTACTGTTAATATTCTAGTATCTTTACGCAAATGCAATTTACATGTTGTGACTGTTCTGAAAATAAAATCTGGATTCAGAGACTTTTTTGCAGTTCTACAGATTTTTAGTGTTTAGAGCATTAGTCAAATTAATTTCAGGATCTCTTATGCAATTCAAAATTTACAGAATCAGTTTAAACAACTATAATATTGCAATTTAGGGGTTGTTTATAATAAGATCCTAAATTAACATATTTATCTATTTGAGATAAATTTGCTACTTAATTCTCATATTTATCTATTTGAGATAAATTAAATTTTTGAATGTTACAACATTATGGTTTAAGTTCTTCTTTGTAAGTAGTATTTGGAATTACTACTTATAAATGATTGACATTACCTGTAGTCACTTTTGATGTCTTACTTAAAATAACATTTTCTTAATTAAGTAATTGCAACATCATTCTTGATTATGATGATGTTAAGTGAAAAAAATTAATTTTGGCTACATACATTTATGACATCAACAATTATAATTAAACATAAAAATATAGTAATTAACCCGCAGGTGATTGCTATATTTATGTTTAATTAGAATGGGATAGTGAACTATGTGCAAAAAAAATTCTAGTTGCCCACGGGTCTAGAAAAAATTTGTATGAAAATAAAACACTAACCCCATTATAAAGTAATTATTAAAAAAATATTGCGTGTTATAATCTATACTCATAGGAAAGGTTATGATGACGTATTGATTTTTTATTTGGATTAATTTACAAGGGTAAATTTTTCATTTTTGCTTCATTACATATTCAGTAAGCTTTGTTATTTATTTTGCAAGCTTAAAAAATCTTTATGGATTAAAACAAACATCTCGCCAATGGTACTTAAAGTTATAATGTTATTTCTTCACTTGGCTTCATGGAGAATGTTATGGATCAGTGTATATACTATAAGGTCAGTGAGAATAAAATAATTTTTTTAGTTCCGTATGTGGAAGATGTTTTTGCTTGCTTCAAGTGATTTGGACTTGCTTCATGAAGCGAAGCGATTTCTCTCACAATACTTTGACATGAAAGATATGGGTGAGACTCTTATGTTATTGGCATAAAGATTGACAGAGACAGATCTCAAAAAAATATTAAGACTATCTCAAAGTACCTATATCAATAAAATTCTTGAGAGATTTCGTATGAAGGATTGTTCACTTGGTATAGCACCAATTGTTGAAGGTGACAAATTTAACTTGAACCATGCCCAAGTAATTATTTGGTTAAGAAGTTTGTTTCAGGGCTTCAAATTGTTGACTCAATCTCAAGCTATTGAATATTTTTTGCGACAACTTCGCTGCGGTGTTTTTGGTTAGGAATAATAAAAGTAGAAGTCGCAGTAGACACATTGACATAAAGTATTTAAAACTTTGGGAACATGTGAAATCAAGTAAGGTGCCTATTGATCATATTAGTATTAGAATGATGATTGCGGATCCTTTGACGAAAGGATTGCCACCTAAGACTTATAAGGAGCATGTTGAGCATATGAGACTTATTTCTATTTTGTAATTGAGATACTCTTTATATTTGTATTATTTTTGGTCGATATAAAAATTCTAGTTAATTCAAAATTTTCTTCTCATTTACTGTTTGTATACATAAAGTTGAGAGATTGACAATATGCATATTTGAATATTAAATAGACCATGAAGGAGAATTTGGAACCTCATTCATAAAGATATGACGCACATATTGTTTTCATTCAAATGAATAAATTATATTATAATACATGGAAGGTAATACTTCATCTTAGAGGACTTGCCGTCATGATTAATGTGTTTGCTTGAGTATAAAGATATAGGGAAATTTTTTTTGTTCATTTATTAATTTTAATTATACATGTTAAGTATTCTAGGGGTCAAGTGGGAGAATGTTGGATATTATTTTATTTTGATAAAATATAATCATTTTCAGTTTATGGTCCGTCAGAATTTTAAAAGAAAAAAACTTACTAACAATTATTTTTCCTAAAATGTGGGAGAGAGTTTGTAGAGTTACAACTACCTAGCTTAGTATTATTTATATATTATTTTTTTTACGGGAAGAGGATATATCAAGAAAAATTTTATTCTTAAGGTACAAGGGTCTCTAGTACATGAGAAAGTCTGCGAGCCATCTTTTCATAAATATAAAGTTTTGGGTGGACTAGTCAACGGATCCAAAAATTCGGATGTTCTTTATTTTATTATAATGAGAATTTGAATTTGATTGTTATGACTGGAGGTACGACCTATTCATTCCGCTCTTAAGTTTTTATATAATCAATCTATTTGAAAATTACTAACATTTTTTTATTTATATACGTGGGAGATGAAGTTTACCTAGATGACTGTACTAAGCACTTAAACCTCTTGTGGCTGTACTGTAGTTAGTTTCTTTTGGTTTTGAGTGAAGCAATGGCTGGGGGGCTGTCTAGCCCCGTCCTTTTTCTCAACAAAAAAAAAAAATAATAAAACAATGTAAACTCCATGGGGTGCAAGAACTTATGTCATGTCATTTTACTGCTTTCTAAATTGATCTTAACCGTCCATGTTCCCACATTATCATCATTTTAGATCTTAACTTAATAATCTTCATTTAAATCTAATCATCCATACCCCTAGAACTAGAATAGTATTCACTAAAGTCAGTTCACTATATTTTTAAAATTCAAGTTGTGTTATTCAAAGCACACAAAAGACTCTGTGTCATATTTAAGTGCAGATTATATAACAAATTTAAATTAATTTAACAAAATTTTAAATTTTAAGTCTTCATATTAATATCTGAAAAGATTAAAAAAAACATGTGCATTTTGCACGTGCCATAGATCTAGTAACTACTATTCAAAAGGTCATTGCAGTACACACACTAGAAAATTATGGAAGAAGGTATATGGATCAATTAGTTTTAAAGTTTCACCATACCATTGTGATCAATTTCCAAAATTGATTAATTAAATTAGAATTTAATTATATGTGTTACATGACCTTATTGTCCTAAATTTCTTATTAAAAAAACTCATCCAGATAGAATCCAATCATGATTTGTTAGTCAAAGAATTTGATTAATTAACTTTTAAGTTTTTCACTAAAACTTTATCAAATTACAATCCAATTATAGAGTAGAATCTTAACTAACTAGTTTAATCCAGGGGCATTTCGCTACACCCCTATGTCGAATCGTAATTAAGAAAAACTCAGCTTCATAATTTTTCTCACTCCTCTATTTTTAAAATAAGGATGTGCACTCACGTGTCAAGTGCTTCAGCACATCAACGACAAAAGACAAAAATGCTCTTAAGTAATCACATCAAAATATAAGTAGACCACTTCGAAAATGTCCTATTTCTGAGAACTACGACTATAATCGTAGTCCTCACAAAAATGATCACAGTATAGAGGACTGCCACTATGATCGCAATACTCACAAAAATGCCTAATTTCTGAAATCTGCGACTATGATCGCAGACCTCACAAAATGATCGTAACCCTAATTCTGAGAATTGCGATCATGATTGCAGTCCTCAGAAAATGCACTATTTATGAGAACTGCGACCATGATTGCAGTCCTCACAAAAATATCATGTTTCTGAGTCTCTATATGATTGCGACCATGTTTAAAGTATTTTTATTAGGACTGCAACCATGATCGCAGTATTCACAAAAATGTCATATATTTGAGTCTTTATATTTGAGGTTTTGTGAGGACTGCGACCATAATCATAGTTCTTAAAAAATGCCCTATTTCTCAGTCAGTCCTCACAGAATTCATTCCGAGCATGAACAAAATGAGATCTGAAAATAGTCGATCTCAAAAAAAAAAATTTAGGGGCTCCCGCCCCCTTCAACCCCCACGGTGACCTGATCGCGTAGGTCAACCCGCAAATTACTCTGTATCGGGGTCAAGTTTGAAGGGTGAGCAACGTCAGGTGTAATGGGGAAGAGTAAAATAGGAAATGAAAATATATAAACAAGTGGTGATTTGGAGGAATCAATTTTTGCTGATGTAGATGAGACTGTAGCGAATCAAATTATGACGCTGAGTTTTTTTTCTAATTACAAAGTAAAGCAGGTGGCTGTGGCAAAATATTCCAATAATCTACTTCATATTTGATAGATTTAATAATTAGTTAAGAGTTCTTAGTTTATTCGGTAAACTCATTAAATCAGAATCTATATAAGGACCCTTAAATAGTAAATCCTTATTTTCTAAAGATTAATTAATCAAATAAGAATATTTTAATAATGATAATGATATTCATTGTTCTTATTAATATTCACAAATACATTTAAATTATTAAACTTCAAATATTTAAATATTTAAATATTCAAAATGTTCAAAAAAGTTCCTTACAAATCAGTTGCACTTAAAAGGTATTCAAATATTTTTTAAACCAATTGCTAAATCTCATAGGTAATGAATTAATTAAATTTATCTAATATATTAAATAAGTAGTTCTTTAAATTGATTAAATTATGCCAAAAAGTCTGTATATCTCATTACATGGGTGTATGAAAATGCACTTACATTTTGGGCCAGTTTGGTTGTCGTAACTGGCCGTAATTCGTAAGTCGTAATTGGTAAAGTCTTTTACAGCTGTAAATGAGTTACATTCATGTAAGCTTTATAGTATTTGGTTGGTAATATAAAGTTGTAAGTGAAAAAGTGTATTGTGTTTTACGGTGTTTGGTTGTCGTAATGTGTAAGTCGTAAGTGAAAAAGTTGACCACAAAATTAACTATTTGATAATTTAAAAAGTTTTAATATTGCAAAAAAATATTAAAAATCTAAATATTAAAAAAAATAATATTAACATAAAAAAATAATACAAATTTGCATGACCACAAAATTAACTGTAACTGTGCTGTAAGTGAGTAGTAATTGGGTTGCAAGTGAGTGATAATTGGATTGTGTAAGTCTTTTATGAATTACTGTCCAAACAAACGCCGTAGTTGTAACTGGGTTGTAAGTCATTTACGAATTACGGACTTTTACACGAAACAAACGGCCCCAAATAATACATTTTGATAGTTGCTGCATACTGTGGTAGCATCATGCCAAAATATTATGATGTAGATTCATTGGAAAAATACTTTTATTAACCATAACTTTTATATAGATCACTTTCTAAGATTAAATCAATACAATTCTTTCCCATTATTCCTCATGGTCCCAGTGTTCCAGCTCTCACCAGTTGGATCCTCCCTCTGTCATTTGAGCTGTGGCCAGTGGGGCTCCAGACAAGCACAAGAGAGACAAAGGGAAGACACAACTGAGAGGTTGCATCTCTCTTTGTCCCCAGCCTTCATCCTTTGGAAAAAGTTGCCAAAGTTCTCACTGTTGCTCAACAAACCTCACTAGGAGCCAAGATGCCAAACATTTTGCTTGCTAGACTTAGCCTTGGAACTTGTTCTTTCAAGTTAATAATATAGAGTTAAATAAATGAAGAGGATGTTTGTTGTTAGAGCCAAAAAGTGGTGCTGCTCTCTTTTTATTTATTTATTTTTATTTTTGGCCGGACAAAAAACTTTGCTGTTGTTGGGCCTTTTTACTTTGGAGATTATGGTGCTGGCCGAGATGACTGCAGAAAATTAAGAAAAGGTTTCATGGGAAAAGAAGTAGGATTCTATTCCGTAACTTGAACTAATGGGCCATGTTTTGAAAAAAAAACCTTCAAATAATAATTATTTCTAAAAAATTGACTTCTCCTAAATTAATTTTAAAGACCAATTTCTGGTAGCAGCGAGGCGGATCGTCCGTCAGCGTGGCGTTCGTGTTGGTGGGGGACAGTTTTTACTTCGTCCGGAGTTGGCCACCCTAGATGAATCAAATTTTTTTCATGCATATTGCTTCATTCGGGGTTGGTAACCCTAGACAAAGCAGCATTATTTTTTTAAAAAAAATTGTGGTCTTGCCCGGAGTTGCCAACTCGGAAAAGGCCACAATTAAACAAAAATTATTTCCATCCCCTCTCTCATCTCTCTCCTCTTCCCTCTCACTCCTCTCTCTCTCCTCTTCTAAGGCACTCATCAGGCACGTTGCCGTCGACGAGGCCAGCGACAGCGGCCACGAGATCAGCAGTGACCAAGTAGTAGTAGAGCTGCTGTTGCTATTGTTTGTCATCATCGTCGCCGCCGCCAGCGGCGGCCTCGTGGGAGAGAGGAAGGAGAGGAGAGAGAGAAATAATTTTTTAAAAAAAATTCTTGCCTTGTCCGGGGCTGCCAACCCCACACAAAAGTAATACACAAGCAAAATAAATTAGCCTGTCTGGGGTTGCCAACTCTGGACGAACCAAAAAATAACCCTGACGCGCGCTGGTGCCACACTGGTGGGGAATGGCCTCGCCGTCAACGCGGCATGTCAGAGATCGATTTTTGAAATTAATTTAGGAGGTCGATTTTTAAAGTTAATTATTTTTGAGAGATTTTCTAAAAATAGCTCTTAACTTATCAAACATACATGGCAACAAAGTTTTTTTTTGTTTGTTCCTTTAATTTTTAGGGTTATATCCCTTCCATGTCACTGAATTTCATATTATTAGTCCATGCAATGTAAGTAACAAGAAGCGGATCGGAGTAGCGACCTGCAAAGTGCAAACCACTGCTTTCTTATGTGGCTCTTATGGTTATCCACCAATGATGATGTCAAAACACTATTGATCGTGTATGGTAACCACATGATCTAATGAAATTTCATGCAGTTAATGTATGAAAAAAACTACGTGAGATTAGCTATAAAGTTGTGTAAATTAGGTGGATTATCCATGAACAATGCCCTATGCCTAACAACGAGCTGGCTGAGCACGGGCTTGTGATGTAGCTATCTATATACGTATGAAGATTGATATCCAAAACTAGTTTTGAAGACTTTCAGATGTGTGATGTAAGTTAGGATGATGGTTTTTCATGTTTGATTTATCAATTGAGCTCGACATGTGGTGCTGTTTGGTTTCATGGGGTGGGGTTGTTCCTCCATATATCGGAAAAAAAAAAAAAAAACATCTTTTTCTTTTCTCATTTTTCTTTTACACAACTGTTTTCTTACTTCTAGGGTTGGTCATGTAAATTTCATTTGTAATAAGTTGTAGTTCAAAACAGTTTATTTATTGTCACGTAAATCTTACTTGCCTTCTAATTACAGTCCAAATTTTTCATAATTAATTTTTATTTTAATATTATTTTATGGTCAACTTTGTGGTCAACCTTTCAACTTCCACTTTCACATTACTAAACAAAAATTAGAAAACACAATATATTTTTTCACTTTCATTTCGTAACTACTAATTAAACACCAGAAAAGATACACATAATTTTCATTTTTCAAAAGAAAGAAAAAACCTACTTCCCACTTTCTCACTTCTGTACTCTTCCTTAAATCCAAACAGCCTCGTGACGACAAGTAGTTTTTATTTTTTTTTATCTTAAGATAATAATTACAAAGCAAATAACTTACTCATCAAATGAGAAAGAGAGGAAAAATTACAAATAAAAATGACAGTAGAATGAAAAGAAAAACAAAACTAATCAAGGTTTTGCCTTTAAAGGTCAGAGTAGAGTAGCGCCGCTAAGCAACTCTTGTGCGGAGATTTTTTTTTTTTAAGGACTGGTATCAGGTATTGAATTAATTAAATTTATCTAATAATATTAAATAAGTAGTTCTTTAAATTGATTAAATTATGCCAAAAAGTCTATATATCTCATTACATGGCATTTCTGCACAAGTTCTCGCATCATGCTAGAAATGGACTAAAACGGATAGAAAAGCTTCGCGATGATTCACATTTCTGACTGAGAAGGAAAAAAAA